>OMOW01109478.1:0-12381 GCA_900312555.1 Lamprogrammus exutus
CCTGCTGAGGAGACGAGGAGCTCATCACCTTGAAATATGAAGAAGAAAAGTGCTAAATGAGTCGACATGGTAGTCAATCCAATATTCAAGGATTTTATCAGAACAGGGGGTCATAGGTTTACACATAATGAATTGATCAGTTAAGTCGTGTGTTTGTTTGTGTCGGTGAACTTATGATTCTTCAGCCGAGTTAAGTTTGTCAAGTACAAAAAATTATTTAAAAAGCATTAAATGTATGTTCTTTTTTTATTTTAGCCATTTACTTTGATCAAGCTACCATTTGCATTTACATTACATTTAAAGTTTTAGACCAATATCTCTATATGATGAAAATGCTTAGTGTTTGCATCTAACTGCACTTTGCTGATAAACCATGGTGGTCGTGTGAGGTACAAATAATACTGAACATCTGTCTGTAATTATCCCACAGAGGTTAAGTGATCAGTAGCTCACCCAAAAGAGGATTGGCCCACTTTTGTGTCAATCATAATTTGCGACAAACTGTAAACAGTTCAGCAAAGTTTCTGTTCAATATAATACATAAGTGTGTATCGAGAGATATTCACTTACGGTGAGATTTGTGACGTTTGCCTCGCCACAAACCAGATAATCCTGCTGTCAACAGTTTGTTAAATGCAAGAGCCACTTTCTGGGTTCATCACTGTTTGCAGCAGATTAGTGGAGGTTAGTGGATCTCATATGGCCTGGTCAGAGGCCATCATTGAAGGGCTTAAGGGATTAATGTTGTCTCGCGCTCTCTCCGTCTCTCCAATATTCAGCCGAACTCTGCCAGCTCTGAGAAAAGATACAAACACATGTCATATCACTGTAACAATACGCATTTAATTGCTGAACTCTACACAAGTACACATTATGTACGTCTACCAGAAGGTTTGCGTTAGGATTTCCATGACTCTGGCGCTCCTGTTTTCACACCAGTACTACAGCGTAGTGTGTTGCAGTGCAGTGCGGTGCAGTGTATCCGTGGCCACTCAGTCATGATGTAGTTGTGTCCATGGGCTTGAGGAGGATGGGTCAAAGGCTAAATCCCTGCTTAAAGACACCACAGCGAGCCGTTTCTATCAACAGACAGGCCATTTCAGTATGTGTTGGATAAGATGTAATTTCCCATCTGCTTTATGGCTATTTCTGATCCCTGGGCTCTTGTCAGCAAACTCCTCAGGACAGATATCATCAGTAATATAAGGAGGAGTCCGGCAATACTTAGGCCCTTAAAAGGCCCTTCACTTCCCTCCGTCATGTGGATGGCTTAAGGAGTGTGAGGAGGAGAGCGAAGGTCACGAGGAAACGTTTCACAAACACTATCAAATCGCAAAGATTTAATGGCTCAGGACAGCTTCTGCACGGAATTTTGTTGTTGCTGCGAGTGTGAGTTTTAACTTGTGTGTGTGTGGCAGGCGGGATGCGATCTGGAGGAATGTGGCCGTGGGCTTGAATCAAACTTTGATTGCTCAAAGTTGAATTTTCACAGTTTTGTACATAGAGGAGGACATACAGTAGATGGAGGTTATGTTTTTGGTCGTGTCTGTCTATCAGCAGGATGTGTGAACAGTTATTGACAGATTTCAGTGAGACTTGGTGATCATGATCCAGGGAGGAATCTGTTCAATTTTACTACCAGTCGGCCTGATGGTGGCGATGTAATTACCACTTTCATGTTTTGCCCTATAACTTTTGAATCGTACTTTATAGAATCAAAGTTATTTTTTTCTAGGATTCATTGGGTCTATTCACATCGTTACATACAGACGATGCCTGTTTGCAGCTTACTAGATTTTCAGCCATTTAGTATTTTTTCCAAGACAGTTTTTTTGAATCTCCTCCAACAATTCAGGGTCAATTGTCACAAACTTTTACATGTAGAATGTCTAAACAAAGCCGGACAAGAGTTTAATCTTTGTTTTTTGATATTTCATACTATTTTGCTATAATTGGCTGCCAAAGTTGAGTGGGCGTGGCTCATTCTTCAAAAAGTGCTGTATCTCATGATATGATTCGTCTACTGTCACCAGACTTGGTGGACATGTGCACTCACAGCTTATGCAAAAAATGAAACACCAATCGTCCTGATGGTGGCGCTATAACAACAACGGTTAAATTTTGTCAATAACTTTGGAACCGAACATGTTGGTTTGTCAATAGGAGGAGGAGAGGGGTGATCATGGTCTAATCAATAACCTGTTAAATTCACTGAGAGACAGAGTCATAATTGGAGGACTGCTCGGCCTTGGCAGAGGTATGTGCTCTCTGACTGCCCTCTTCTTTTGTACTCAAATCTGCTTTGCCGACTCAAATAGGCAGTGAGGTAATCAAGAGGCCATAACTGGGGACAGGGTTGGGGTTTTTTTGAGATCACACTGTCAAAGCATAACTACAGCCTGGTCATAAACGAAAGGGAGCAAAATGCTCATTAGAAAGAAATTTTAAGGAAACACTGTTAAAATTGTGTTCCTTTTTTCTGCCTCATTATAGGCAAACAGAATCTTGGCATGTGAAATGAGTTATGAATGCACTCTTGAGAGGAATACAAAACAGCATGAGCCTCAGTCTGGCCAGGAGTGCTGCAGCTCAAATATAAAACATTAACTTGGCTCCCCCTCATCATCCCAACACATGTTACTGTTGCTGCCAAATGGGGAATTTTAGTTAAAATAATTGTCAGACAAGTTGATAACATATGCTGAAATCCTGTGTAAGTCTGAGGTGTTTTCATTGGACTCACCGTGCTCTCACCATGCTCCCACATGACACCGCTGAACTCAGAATGACCCGCGATTAAACATCAACATCTTCCCTTCTAATCCCACTTTTCTTTACTGCTGTTGATTATTGCTCAAGCAAGTATTATGATTTGCTTTGGACGCGTCTCTCATCCTTTTTGAGACTGACTTCCTTTCGATAAGTTGCATTCCTTTTCCTTACAGTCACATCCTAATCCTTCTATCCCTCACTCATGAGTGTTGGACTACCGTTTTATCCTCCACTCCCACCGCAGCGCCACGGAGATATGCCTGTGTGACCTAACCGCCAACCACACTGCTTTAAAAATCCAGCTGTTTCCCTTCACCACTATAACTCCCTCTTTCCTCCATTCATGAATAGGTATCCTCAAAACCCCGCAGCTCGGAGAGGACCGTTTGCGCTGGTGGGTGGATATCGTTTAAGACAATGAATTGTTTTTACTGAGTCACTCAATGCACAGGACCCATATCCAGCTGTGTTACTTCAAGCATGATACACTTCGCTTGTTAAACATGGCCATTAGTTAGTCAACACTTCTTGTGCTGCCTGGCAAGGAATTAGTGATGACAGTTTCTCCTTCACGCTCCCTCCCACACACCCAGAGCCTCCCACCATGAGCTCTCCGTTTGCTAAGTTCATGGGAAAGTCCCAGCGCTGGTGAAGTTATGGCCGGGGTGACTGATTATGTTTGAAAATGGGAAAAATTTTGTTTTAATTTTTTATATTCGCTTAACTGAGATTGAATACTAGAGCCTCCCTCCGAACTAAAATAATGCATCCCTTAAATTTGCGAGCATTCTGCAGCGAGCTTTCAAAAGGTCACGAAGCCTGCGATATGTCTCCGTCATTACGCCGTTAAAACACACTTTCCTGGAAACCGCAGTGGCTATTCTGTGACAGTATTGTGTTGTAATGGCAGGGACAACTGGATTGCGATTTGGATACAGATTCAAAAACACGTTTCCCCTAACGCGCATGCTTTTGTCACAGTCGTCTGCTCTGCCGACATGAAAATCAGATGTGGAACGCCGTGATCCCAGAAGGGGGAGTGTCCTTCCTGGTGACATTGAGACAACCCAGGGCCTCCATAGATCAAACGCAGCCTGCCTAAAATAAGCCGAGTCTTGGTGACCCCTTTCCCCATTTGTTTTAGCACGCAGAGCCGAGAAATGCTCGCGATGAAAATTGCCTCCACATTGGTTGAGGTCATGATGTCACGCAAAACGCAATTTGTGACAAAAGCCGAGACCGTTTTTGACTTAATTAAAGTAGCTCAAAAAGATAGCTGGTCCCATTTTCAATCACTACAATCCCATTTGATCAGCTGATGTGATACTTTTTCATGATATAACGCTCAATACGTTGCAGGGTACATGGATGGAATTGTTTGCCAAGTATACACTATTCTTCGCTTAATCAACTTACAGGGGGAAGAGCTTGATGTCCGCACCGATTTAAAACGTTGCTCTAGTAAATTGACAATCACATAATCGAAGTCTGTTACTTTGATTAAACCAAAGCAGATTTACACCCATTCTGATCTGATTGTGATGTTTATATGATCTTTGGAAAAAACAAATCAGTGTATTGCCTTCATCAGAGATTGAAGTTGAGCCTCTTGGTTTCTCGCCCTGAGACACACATTGCGCGCACACTACATGCAGTGCACATACTGTATACATTTTATTTAAAGACTCCGAGGCTCAGAATGCACAAGCGTTTCTCCTTGGAGCTTCATTTCAGGAATGCAAATGCCTTGGGCCCAGACACTCTGTGATTTATCTCCTCATTTATCTTTGCACACATCTGCCTGTGCCCTTGTGTCTGCCTGTTGCTCATTCCTCCCTTCTTTCAGCCAGTGTGTCTCCCATGGGACCTGGGACTCCCCCACTTGCTCCTCTGTGCCCTTTCTACACACACACACACACACACACACACACACATCCATGTACTCAGATGTACACGCACACACACGGCGACAGAGAGAATATTCGGTTTCGCTCTCTGGTGCGGCGCTTGAAGCTTTCCTCACCTTGCTACTGTCAGCTTTGCTGGGGCCCAATAATCCAGTCTGTTCACGGCCGTGCACAGAGGTCTCTGTACTTAGAGCATCAACAATCTGAGCACTGTCTCTGTTGGACTCAGAACACTGCGGTGGTGCATTACTGGAAGCCGTAGAAAGTGACCTGATACCCACACTTGCTTTCTGTCAACAAAGATTACACTCAGACGAGCGCAATGGGAGTTCCAGGCAGACCAACCTGCTGCTTTATGTCTCAGGCGGACAAATAGAGTGTGTGCAGGACGGGCTGGAGCTTTGTTTTTCTTGTCAGGGACAGGTATGAATAACAGCGGGGCCTGCCACAACACCCCCTGAGCAAAGTTTCATATCTTCACAGCATCGCCTTAAAGAAAACACCAGTAGTAGCAATTGCACTAGGCTTTTTGACACGTCTTGCTGCTCATTCAGACATCCCCTGTCCTCTCGTGCTATGCCCTACACCTTTCTCCTAAAGTGCCCCACATTCTGCCTTGATTTCACATTTCCTAGTGCAGGCTTGTCTAGGGCCCTGCAGAGAACCCGCCGCCTGGTGTGAGGTCAGGTGTTATTTATCACAGCCGTCTGCGCGGGGAGTTGACATTCGTACAGGCGTTCTGCTCTGCCGTTGTAATTGACTCTCCTTGTCTTTTCGAGGACACCAACAGATATAACTATGTCAGGACATCTCCCCGCTATATATTACCCATCTCACTGAGGAAGACAACCAGTGAGTTATCATTCTGCATCAGCTAAAAACAAGATGGGAGACGCGGCTGCTCGCTGGAAAAATGGCAGAATTTCACAAAGGTAAAAGAAATCTCAGCCAGATTCACTTTTTCCTCTCTATTAATCTTTCTTCTTTTCTTTCTCTTTCTTTCTTTCTCTCTCAAATTGTCAATTACTATAAGCAGTAACATAACAAGGAAGCAATAACAGCAGCCCCAATGCTCGGGAAAGTCGTATGTGCAGCCTATTTCAAAAAAGAAATTGGAAACAATTTGAGGAGAATCAAATCTATAAATCTGCGGTTTTATCATACAGGAATCATTACAGTCCCAAGAGCACAGCCTGTTTCAAAGAGAAAACCAGGCCAGCCTGTCTGATAGGGCTGACATTTGTGGGGCAAAGGCGCCACGAACATTTTCAGAGGTCATCGGGAAGTAAACACTTATTAATGGTTACCTGTATGACAACCAGATAAACGGGTCATGGTAATGATTAAGCCAAGGTTGGCCAGGTTATAGGCCATGTGTGCACAAAAGCATGTTGGATGAAAGCAGGCTCATGCTGGTGCTAAGGAGTGAATGTAATTGTTCTAGGACAGCGATCTTTGACCTGTGATGTGTGAATGCAGTATTTCCAGAGAGAAACCCGTGGAGCATTTTGGAGAATAGAAAAGAGCCACGCAGACACGGCAAAAACTTTTAATTTATGATATAAACAGTTGAAACTCGGCCCAATTGTCACGCAGGTATTATTTGCAGAGTAAGCTGCCGACTGCTCAGAGTCAAACGAAAAGCGAAAATAAGAAAACACACTCAACCCTGCTCGAGTTCACAAGGTCATTTCCAGCTCAGGGATTAAGTAAACTAAACAAAACTACACAAGCTGCAACTTATCAGACTGCTTGCATGCCAGGACGTTTTTATCTCCCGCTCGTGTTTGCGAGTGTGACAGAGAGAGAGCTCACAGTCCTCTGCAGCGTGAAACATTGGAAAAGACTTTCAGTATGCAAAGAATTCTAATGCTTTCCTTCATACAGAAGATCAAAATGACGGAGAGGTTCAACGTAACAGCTCACTGCATGTGTGAAAAGCAGCGAGAGGCTCCTGTAGATCATTATTGTGCTGTTTTTTTTACCAGGTCGTCTTTTTTTACTTGGAATCAGTAATTGATTACCTAGCTGAATTCTCACATTACTAGAGGATGTGCTGAGTGCGAGCGAGCTTGTTACTCAGTGTCAGAATGAGTTGTAGTGAACGTCAGGCGAGAACCAGCCTTTAATTCCACGCGTCCACAGAACATGAGATCATTTTTGTTTATTTTATTAAAGGGAGAGATCTATTTTTTTCATTCTCACATTCCTCTGGTAACTAAGAAGCATGTGTGAAAAACGTATTTCACCTGAATTGTTTCAACATGTGCAATCACTCAAAATCACACAAGCGCTCCCACGTCTGAATCCTGGTGTTTAGCAGCTTTTTAAAGTACACAAAGCCTGTGGTTGTTTGACCTTGGGTCTTGTTGACATGTTTACGTGTGAAATCCTGAATTTTAGCACTTTGAAATTTGGTAGTAGGCACTGATGAGACAGCGTGGTTCCCCAAACTTCATTTGTAACAATATACCTTCATCCACATACCTCCACCAAGGCTGAATAAGCCTATACAAAGTGGGGAAATTCATCCTACTAGAAAGGACCAGAGCCAGTACAGGGCTTCAAACTGGCAACCCTCTTGCTCTGAGGCTACAAGGCTCACAAAGGGCCACCGTGCAGCCCTGACGACTACAGTATAACTATAACTATGATAATAATAATAATTGGACTTAATTGGTGAATTTGTCAAAAGAAATCATCCTTTTGAAACTTTTATCTCAATTTGGACCAAATCTGACCTATTGATGATCAATCACGGAATGAAAAACACAGGAAAATGCTCCATCTCGCATGTTAATATATCATAAAAAGAATTCCTGGATCTGACCCAGGATTCAGATTGACACGATCGTTTAATGGGTCGTGCCCCACCCTTTGAAAATATTTATGAAGTTCATGATTTGGAAAGTTGCAATGCTTTTAAGCAACAAAAAACAATGGCACCCATGCAACGTGTTTGCACTTCCATGCTACACATTCCAGAACATAAGGCTGTCCCAGTAAGAGCTCTCAAATGAAGTTTCCACATACATTCATGTTTAAATAAATGATGACCATAACGAGGACATCATGTTTAGAGCAGGTGATCTAGTGTCCATCTCGCTAAGCTGATATGTATGCTGTGTTCCAAGCCCAGAACGGTATCAAAACACTGGCCTGAGCCAAAATGAGGACGGTGAAATTAAACTGCCAAAAACCCTGGCATAAATTACATAAGTGAGAGAATTCTGCGAGTCAGTATCACCTCAGGAAAAACTTCAACATTAAAAAGGGGAGAAAAAAGAGAAGAAAGGTCATCTGGTTTCCATTAGGAAGATAAAATGGTTCACTCGGAGCCTTTTACTGGCCGCTTTGTTACTGGGAGGCGTCCATGCTGCTCTCTCCATCATCATCCAGTTGACACAACATTAAAGGCTTCAAACAGCCGCGCGGGGTTCCTTAATCAAAAACTAATTGTAATAGATATTGAGGAGTGCTAACACTCTGACCGCTCAGCTGGTATCAGCGGGCCAAGGCTGGAGATACCATTAAACACAACAAAGCCCTGATAGCTGAGACGGGGCGATGCAAGTGTGAAATACAACATGTGGCTGAAAAGGCACAGATAGCCCGATACCATAAAGCATGAGTGCGAGGCGAGCCTGTCGAGCTGGGTTATTTAGAAACAAAACAAAGGATCTGGAAAAATCCTGAAAGTGGATACAGCAGGAGGTTCAGAATCAGTGAAAACTAAATACGATGGCAGAGTCCCAGGTATAGGAAATTAGGACCTTGACAGACATGATGAAAGTTTATTTGTCAGGTCGTGTGTACGTGTGTGCGGCGCGTGGGAATCACAGTAATTAATTCTGCAAATTAATTATTTTTAATTTGATTAGTTATTATCATTAGCTATAACTCATGTCCAATCAAAGGCCTTTTCTCCTACATATTAACCTTTCAGGCGCACTCCCACTTAAGCATATTGGAATTTGCTTCCAAATTCGCGAGCAAGGTGAGCAGTGCCTTTTTATCAGGATGATACATGGTGTAACTCTCATCACCCCCGAATGACTGAGCGAGGAACTAAGACGACACATACACTCGTCTTCTTCACCGCGTCGCTCCCTTTGACAGGGCTCGTTCTTTTCCTGTTAGCGAAGAAAACTGTTTGATAAACCTCCACTTAAATGAATCCCAGCAATCTCTGCCACAGGGGGGGGTCAACGCCGCAACAGCGAACAGACTGTTAATAGGCCGCACGTTATTAAAGACGCCTCAAGTGTTGATAATTTCGAGGATCGACCTTAGATTAATAAGGCACAGATGCGTTATCGCTACGTGCATTTACACACAAGCGTATACAAACAAGCAGATCTATGCCACGTACACACACAGCCACAACACACAGGTGTGCAGATGGCAGTTTTCCTCCCACTCTCTAGATAGTCAAAGTCCATATCGGCTGTCACTTTGGCTTTACCACAGTCAGTTTTCTCCGACCATAAATGTATGCCTATGCAATGTAATTGTGTGGAAAATGCATGCAGCCTCCACCTAGCATAACCACCCCTGCTGCACTCCCCTGTGGATAACAAATGGGCCTTTTCTCTGGGAATTGAGGCTAAACGATGGTTTCACTTAGAGAGCAAAGTGACTGTCCATCTTCATAACAGTGCTCTCCATCAAAGAGCAATGAATCCCATCCCGTCCCACCGGCTCTGATTAAACGCAGGCAATGGATATCCCCTATGTGAAGGCCCGCAAAGCTCGCCCTCGTGTCAGCCTTGCACCTGCAACTATCAGCTTCTCCTTCTCTTGTAATAAAAAAAAAAAAAAAAGCCCCACACATCTGGTCGAGGGAGCCGCGCGGCGCTCTGGCAGGGCCATTCAGCCCCGCTCTGTTTGAACGTGACACACCTCCGCTTGATTCAAATTACCTGAGGCATTTCTTATTGGTGGGGTCACATGGAAAGCCCACAGGTCACAAAGTTCACCGGCTGAGGGACTTTCACCCATGGTTGTGCTTTGAACCTTCCCCCCCCAGGTCTTTCCCCCCCTAATTGTTGTGTGATAATATCATGTGAAATCAGTGCCCTCTCTCATTCACGTTGTGTGTAATTGCAGTGTGACATCAACACTGTGTCATTGTTGACTTTGTCCATTGTATATTGAAGTTATCTAATTGAACCAATCAAACTGAGCTGCATTGGAATCAAAAGCCTGCATGGCGGCTAAGTGGACTTACACATATGCTCGTATTTGCTGCATCTTACCAGTGTAACAGATCCTCAGAGTTTAAGCCATTAAGTCCTCTCCTGTCGCGAGAACGCACGTCACTGCTCCAAAGTGAATGCAAGTGGATACTTTCCCCCAAACGACACGATTCCAGCGGCAAAACAAACAAATATGAGTATGTGTAAAATTCCAAACTATCACTTTAAGTTGTCATCGGAGGAAATCTAAACCACATAAAGTGCAACAACAATCATTCAGCTTTCGATGAGATCCACCTTAATTATATTAAAAATCATTTTCAGATCAACCAACATTGCAAATGTTGATGCTTAAACTTAAAATACAAGCACTGTACATGTAAATTAATGACAGCGGCACCTTGAGGCCATATAGGTTCATCATTGTGTGGAATAAAATGCGTATTAATCCGGGAAAAACTAACAGTAGTTGAAACTGGAGGTGACGGTGCCGCTGACATCTGATTAGCCCTGCCATTCTCAGGTTAACATCTATTTCGTATGAGGGTACAGTGTTAAACCACTTGTGTGTCACGGATGGCACATATTGTGTGTGTCGAGTGTTGCAGTGATGAAATTGGCTGTAAAAACAGACTGCCGCTGTCACTAATACAGCACAGCAGATAAACAGCCAATGTTCTTTATTGTTCTCCACGTTATTTGGAGATGGCAACGAATACTATTGGCCGACGGTGTGGAGACGGAGAATTCAAAGCAAGCTGGCTAAATCCACAGCAAAGTGCTTGTGTGTCTGTCTCGCTCTCTCTCTCTGAGGTATCAGAATGCACACTGAGGTATTCTATTGTTCATACATTAGCTAATGTCATTATCTTGTCTGTGAAGTCAAAAGGGCTAATCTCATGTTATAGGATTTGCAGCCACCCAGACTGATCTCATTGGGTAAACGTTTGGCACGGTGACAAAAGAACAGGATGAACACCCAAGTTCTGTAAGTAGTCGTATCGATATACCAACAGCAACCTGACCCTTTTCTCTGGGCGGAATAGAACAAATGCACATCAGGCCACTTTTACAGTCGCCTTCACGCAGGTATGTGTCTGCTGAATCGAATTTCATGCTTTGCTTTTCCTACATGTTCGCTGATTCATAATTAAAATGCTGTTAGAAATGCTCTGATTGTGTTTTTACGTGCTGTCACATCCAGGGGTTAAACTGGGATTTTGAGAAGCTTAAAGTCTGTTTATGAATAATACAGTGAAGGTGAAATGTCTCAAAACATCTGCCAAATGGGCCGGGAGCTCTGACAGAACTCTGCAGTGTAATAGCAGATATGACTGTAGATGGACTGAACTAACCTGGGTCCAGATTAAATGCTTTTTAATGGTGTTAAATTAGAGTTTGGCAAATGTTAAAACACGTCATTTGTTTAGTTCGCATTGATGCCCTCTGCCTGCTTAGTCAAAACTCATTTGTAGCAATGCCAATGAATAATGCGGCAATTCTGCAACAACAATTCTGATCAGCACATTGATTCTAATTGATAATCAGTAGTATCAGTCCAGTGTTTAAACGGCTGAACTGTGTAGGAACAAACTTTTTATTGGCTCTGTGGTTGTTTCTGGCTCATACTCAGTGGTAGTAAACCCAAACTACATGGAAGGAGCAGCACCATGGCTTCATCCTATAGCCTACCTCATAAATGTTTACCATTAAAGTGAGGACATTTTGGTGAAGTTTATTGTGAATTAAAATAAACGTACGCAAACCAACATTGAGTTATGTCGTTTGGTCTCACTTTTTGATGGTTTTCATTGCCAACTGCATTGTTTGTATTGTGGCTGTATTAAGTTGGTTTTTACCTGTGGTTCACGTATGTTGCAGGGCATGTTATCCATACATACAGGGAGTTATGATTGTTGCTGCATCTTCCTTCCCTTTGCCCGAATTCTAATATCCGGCTCTACTAACCGCCAAGTTAGCAGAGTCAAGTGGTAAACCCAAATCTGGCATTCAGAATGGGATTTGCTTATGTATAATTAAGCCTTACCTCATTTTTTTCCACTTCACATTGCAGCATGAACAATGTTGGAAGAGCTCCAATCAGATGACTCCATTTTTATAAAATTGTTTAAAAAATAAAAAGTTTTACCTGCATTCTCAGTAACATCACTCAAACTGATGTTGGGCAAAATCTCAATAAACTAAAGAAAACATAAGTAAGGTAAAGTTTGATCTATTTGCCCTGGAATGCAGAATAAAAACATGACCTTAAAATCCCCTCTGTTTTTGCAAATTAACTCTTCAGTTCCATGTTCTTGTCCCACGTTTTAGCTTGAGATAGGCTCGATCTGTCCAGGTTTGGCTTTTCATCGTGAGCTTCAAGGTAACCAGAAATCGACACTAATCAATCGCTAACGTGTGCAAACCAGGAACCAGGCGTCTAATTCAAACAGAAACAGCTTGTGGATGCAGTAGGTTCACAGATCGGAAGAGCACACGTCTGA
>OMOW01109479.1:0-12641 GCA_900312555.1 Lamprogrammus exutus
GGCTTAAGAGTCTGCTACTTGATGGTTTGGGAGTTTAGAGAAAGTGGAGGCGATACAGTTTTTTGACCGCACATTAGACAGTACAGTTGGATTTATGTTTGATTTGTAATTGCGCGTTTCATGAATTAAACAATAGAAAACGGTACCTGGTCTCATTGCACGCATACTAAACTTTGCTTCAACAAGCCAACCAAGAGGTGACACATCTGAGCTAGCAGAGGAAGCAACGATGTGCCACAACAAACACAAACCAACTGCTAACTATGTGTGTGCGTGTCTGAGGTGAAATTATAAAGAAAAATGATTCATCAGTCTCAGGCAAACTGCTCTGTTGCTAACACCTTATAACTTTATACACCTTCAGCTATATTGAGTGATTGCCAAGTAGCATGATCTCAAAAATGTAAAAGTTACATTTTGTTATACAGTAATATCTACTAACTACTACTCATGCATGCACCCAAATATAACAGCATGCTGATCTTCATGTAAATGTTGAAAAAAAAAACAACCTCAAACAGTAATTTCTCAACCTAAACAAACAATATAATTTTGTGAAAAACAATTTTGCTTGTGCAAAGTTAACAAGCAGCCACACCTCACCTTTAGCCTGCGCTCATTGGCAGTGTGAATATCTTCATCTCCAGCTTTGATGACAAACACACCTTTAGACCACTCTTCATGTATCTGAAAATTAAAAATCATATTTCTAAATGATAATTTTATTATATTTCTATATTAAACACAAGCAAAAATCAAGCAACTTTTTTTGTTTAGGATGGTCAACGGTAAATCAGTGGCTATTTTCAGTAGTAATGTACAGTAAATAATTATAGACAGCGTGTGTGACTGTATACATCACATTGTTTTGGTTTTTCACTCTGCACTGGGAATGACAAAGCAAAACATAAGGGACGCCCTGAAATCCGACCTCAGCGTGTGAGTGAAAGGGTTTGGCTGTTTGGCAGGTATCATGTGTCACGTGATGACACTATTGTTCACCACACACTCAACCAGAATACAGAGAGGAATTCTGCATCGGGGCACATTTTCATCTGTCCTCTATTAACCCACCTGGAGCACAGACAGTCACACACTCACCCAGTCACACATTCACCCCACAACATAACTGGGGTGCGTTTACTTGAGTCCATGTACAAGAGGCCTCATCAGAGAGTCAACCGGGGCTAAAAAGCCATTTGGGGACATTTTCATGTCTTCAAGTCAGTCTTCAGTATAATTAGAACTGATTTACACGATGTTCACATCTGAAGAACTAAGCTACAGCTAACAAAAGTTGAAAACGTTCTGATTTTAAATTAATGTAGCCAACGTGCAAAAACACTTCAATGACTACACCACTTCCACAAAAATTGCTAGTGCTTTCTGCAATACCTTCTGTGCCAGACTAAGAACTTAAGCATGAGTGTGCACGTGTGTGTGAGTGTGTGACTTCACCTGATCCATCCCATGTAAAATTGTGTTCATCTCCTCTGCAGTCACCAGCTGGGCCTTTTCCAGAGCTTTGACATAAGCCTTACTGCCCCTGATGTCAGCGTCCCACATCCTCTGGTCATACGCGATAGATGCATTGAACTTCTCCATGATGGGGTCGGTGTCTCCCACGAACCGACCACCCCAAAGTTTATTTCCCTGACGAAAAACACACAGATATGCAACTTGATATCTTCAGGCATCAACTTCTCTGCTCTTTTCATTTGTATGTTCAATGACTACATGATATAATCTACTCTTCTTTAAGTTTGTTGTCCTTTCATTTATTCAATTTTTGATTTTGTATATCTTACTCATACCCTGCACACTTGTGGACTGTAAAAATGTTTAATTATTCATACTTTGTGCACCTGTAACATCATTACATCTACAAATTCAAACACTGTACAGTAGTAAATGCCTCATCAATATATATCTACTTTTACATTTCAGATGACATTTTTAGTCTTTTTTTAAATCAATATTTCCTTTACCATATCTTAAATGACTTATTAGTTTGTCACTCTCCTTTAAAAGCTCTGCAGTGGACAAAAAGAGTGCTTGTGCCCTCCGTTCATTGGATTTCTGTTCACCAATTTTTATCAACTTTTCAGTTAGAATTTTGAATTGTTTTAACATAGCCAGACAAATGTAAAACCCTGTATCCATAAGTACAAAAACCAGGACTATTCTCAAACATATTTACAAAAACTGAAGCGTGGGGTTTGTGCGTCAAGAGAGGAGAGGACATGTGCCCCACACTCGTTTGTAAGTTGCTATCAGCAGTGCTATAAGGCACACGTTTAGTATTGTTTATGTTGTGATGCATCAGCCCATTTACGTTTATCATGTTTACCTTAAACAGGACATTCATTGAGGACTACTGTAATACGCAAGGTTGTGCAAGTGCCTGCAAACAAGCAACAACTACTTTTCTGTGTATAGACATTGGAGCTATATTCCAACTTTCACTCTATGTGTCAGAGAACGCTCTCTCTCTCTCACACACACTCACACACACACGTATACAGTACATGACTTGCATCAGACAGTAGTCGTTAGCCATCAGCCTGTTCGCCGTGGGGTCCAGTTTGACAGCTTGCTAGCTTGCTTTGTCAGAGTCCAGCTGGCTGCTAAAATAACAACCACGCACAAATCCGCGTGGACGCAAACACACGCATCGCTGGCAGTCTGAGCAGAATGTTACCGTACCTCTGTGTTAGCCATTCCTCCCCGAGTTATCGCTTAAAATAAACCCAGTAGTGTTGCACGCTGACGTGTCGTTAGATGGCACCGGGAAGTCACAAGATTCAGTGGCTACAATGACAAGCGGGGCCAGTTAAAGGACCACTACACTCACTAACAGCGCTCAATGGGCGGCTCCAAAACCTGCAGAACATCGGTTATGGACCACTGGAGATGCACAAGAACTGTTGTTTCTTCTCTCCAGTCGAGCACCTTTGCGGTGGAAACACTCTGAACAGCGAGAGAGTTAAACGATCTGAGGGAAGCAGAAGGAATGAGTGAAAGGAGATCATATCGTTCACGGTATATCATGAATCACCGCTGACTATAAACAGGAATGTCGTATTATACTGCAATCTTTATAGTGACACTGAACAGATATCTGAAACTTCTTCTTCTTTAGAGTTTATTGGCGGTTGGCAAACCAGCTTAGTGTTGCATTACCGCCACCAACTGGACTGGAGTGCGGAACAGGAGATTTCTGCAGAAAATAAAGAAAGAAACAACAAAACAAAAAAGCCCCTCTAGATTATTTTAACTAAATCAGTTGCTTTTAAAAACTTAATGTTATAAAAGTTTTGCCTGCTGTTTTCCCCAAAAGACCAGACAATGAGAAGTCATGGTGTTTTGCCTTTCTTAGTGACTTGAATGTCTGGCACGTCACTAGCATTAGCTTAAACGATAGCTTCTCCATTTTTGATCACCGCCCACTCGACGTCATCTCCATTAAACGGGCCTCTATTGGTTGACCGCGTATTCTGACTCATCGGCGTGAGTGACAAGTGAAAGCAGGGAGCTCTGCCCGCCAAAATTGAATCCAGTAGTGTTTCTTCAACCTTTGCAGAAATACGGTTCGGTAAGTTCGTCTGTATTTACATAGGTTAAATGCACATTGCTAATAAAAACACAAGTATAATAGAATAATGGTGATAAAGGCTTTTCACTGAATGTTCAGGAATGCTTTCTCTCCCTCCATGTTAGAGATGGATGCTTTCGCTTAGATAACGCATCACATTACCATATCAAACGGTGGCGGACAAAATATTACGTGCATGGTTTGATTAAAAAAAAGACGTTAGTTACAAAACTATGGGATCGATATTCTGCCAAAACAATTGTGGGGTTATAAATAAAGTTTGTATATGCATAAATAAATAAATCAGCAAATATGTAGGAAAGATTTGTGTTTAGAAACGTTTTGTCTTTGGCGCTTTCAGGGCTTGGAGCAACCGTGTTCGTCTTGTATGATATTGGTACTCACCTCGTTCACATTATGTGTTATCGGTGCTAAAAGTGAAGCGCGTTTCCTGTTCAGTTTTGAGCGGACATTGCTGAATTCGGGGACATCCTGGACATCCTGCTGGGCATCTCTGACCACCTGGTCGTACGCCCTTTTCACAGGTTTTGAAGGGTCAGCCTCAATCGCCTCAACCATCTTATTTTTAAGTGCGCTGGACTCAATTGCTGATTTATTTTTTTACACATACTAATTTTTTTTTCAGCCTCAAAGTTGTGGCAGAATATTGATCCCATACAAAACAACCATTTACGATATTATTAGAGTTGCATTAACACCTATAGTATGTGACATAGTCAACAAAAACATGATATTATACATTTATGTATTTTATCACGTGTGCACAATGTCTTTGATGTTGCTATGAATCTTGTGTCTAATGAATGTCTAAAGAATCTAATGTTTCCACGCAGATGTATATTTAAGTTAATTAAACACATTCAGGGTTTGTTGATGTATGATACAATGTTTATTGCAACAAATTGCCTCTAATGTATTTTATATCTCAGCTGTTGTAATCAGTACAAACTGCATTCAAAATGTTCAGTACTGAATACTGATAAGCTACATAATCTCATTATGATGATGTAACATTTATGTTTTATACCGCATAATACAAATGCTTGGTTATTGTAATGGTGATGTCCTTGGTGTGTCAACACAGCTAATGTATTTCCCCATGGCAATGATAAGGTTAAGCAAAGATAAATTGGGTTTATTGCAGGGCTACTGGACTGCTACAGACTGTGCCTGATGTGTAGATAATAAACTTGTGACTAAGGGCACAATGCAGAATAACAACGAAAGTTTAGTGTAATGACTTTAAATGTTTGGTAGTGATATTCTAGGGGCTTAATCTGCTCCAGATTGGGTTATAACTATGTACATTTAGCATACAATATAAGTAAAGATAGTATTATCTATTATAGTTAGATTTTACAGATGAAATTTAGACCAATGTAATGACGTACATCTGGAGATACCTATACCATTAATTTCTGTTCCTTTCATGGCTTCATATATTTATTTATTCTCTCCAAATTTTCATATGTTTTGAATTCATTGTTAAAGCATTGGCTATTTTCAAAGAGTGTAAACAAAACATGTGCAGTGAAAGGTGTGCATAGATCTGTTGGATAGATGTAGAGTTGCATGGAATGAGTGTTTTTCTATATATAGAAATATATATATATATATTATTATTATTTATTTTTTTCTATAGATTAAGTGTTTTATGCTATTTATAGAGCCATAAATCACAAAAACTGCCTTTATGGCCTGGATAAAATGTGTATTCTTACACAAAGTGAGTCAGCAGCCGTTTGTTTGTGTGTTTTTCCCACAGGTAACATACTACATCACCTAATTACAGCTTCACTGAACTTCATCTGGAAACATGAAAATCAAACCGCCAACTACAACAAAAAAAGGACCAATGGACAAATTTATCAGTGTATGTTTGTCTCTCTTATTTTGTGTTAAACTGCACCCCTGTTTAGAATGTACTTACATACTCACCAATATGATTTAGGTTTATGAGGCTGCAGCTTTATATTACATTCATTTTGTATTCTGTCTCTGTTAGATTTGTTCTTCCCGGAAAAAGACAGACAACCAGACTGAGACACGTAGCCGGCCATTAAGTTTGCAACCTGGTAAAAAGGTTTGTCATTTTATTGAATTTATTATTTTATATCAGTATTGGCAACTGAAAGTAAAAAATACAGCGTGTTCAGTCATGTCTTCTAGGAACACGAGATAAACTTGTCTTTTAATTTGACGTCAACTTTGTTTTTGTAATGAGATGAGCAGGATCTAGTGCAGTACTACAGTAATGTAGTACTATTGATGTAGTGCTACTGTAATAGAATGCAATGTATTGTACTGAAACTAAATGAAACATGATCCATTTCCAGGAAGCTGAAGCACATGGAACCCACACTTTTCAGTGGTGCTCAGGTGACAAGAAACCCACAACCATTACCTGCAATAAAGCAGGGACAATTGAGGACTCACTGAAGAGAAGCCATCAGTTTAAAGAAATGGCAAAGAAGAACAAAGACAAAGAGCTTGTTATCGTAAGAGATGGGAAAGCGATCAGTTCAGACTTTCCATGCTGCTTAATCCAACAAAATGAACGTCTGACAGTTAAGTACGTGAAAGCTGCAGACAAGCCTAAGAGGTCAGGAGTCTCTGTCCATACCCGAAGACAGAGGCCATCTGATAAGCTGATAACGTTCCACATAGAGACAAGGGGGGGCAAACGTGTAGTGAAGGTTATGAGCAACGTGGCACTGAGAAAAGAAATTCAGGAAATTACTGTTTATGCATTCAAAGGAGAAAAAGTGAAGCAAGCGCTTAAGAGAGATGTTCGAATAGGTAATGTCATATTCAAGAAGAACTGCGTGCTCTCTGACCTTTGCACTGAAGTAAACACAGAAATGTCGAATCTTGTTGATGATCTTGATGGTAAAACATTTAAGATCATACAACTGAATACTTCATGTCCACCAGAGAGTCAGCATAGCAGTCTTGAGGATGCTTATGTGACAGAGAGTGAAGGAAAGGATTCTAATGGAAACCAAGATCCTACAAGTGAGCCAGAGAAAGATCGTGAGGTACCAGAGGAAGTAATATGGGAAGTACCAGATTCTAAACAGTTGAGGAATCAGTTATCTTCACAGGTTACGCAACGGGTGAAGGTGATGAAAACTCAAAAGGTCTCAAAGCTCTCAAATGTCCAAAACCTCTTTCGTGAGGAGTTTGGAAAGAATGATAAGAGCTGCCGGGAGGTGAAAACAATGAAGAAACTGATGGAGCTCAGTAATTCTGTTTGTCAGGTCAGAATAAAAGGGGACCCAGCAGGAAGTGGCTTTCTCCTGTTTAAAGACTTTGTCCTCACAAATGGCCATGTAATCAAAAATGTCTATGACCAAGACAGAGGGCAACTTCGTGAGAGGACCACTGTCCATTTCTCTTATGAAAGTGTGGAGGCAGGACCTGGGATAAGTGCAGAAGTGAGCGAGGTTGTTGTGTTTGAACATGGAACAAATGTTTCAGGATACATGAATGACTGGGCTTTGTTGAGGCTTAGAGCAGACCAGACTTTGCCTGATGGTTTGTTGTCACACTTTGGATTCCTTTCACCCAGTGGTGGAATTTGCATCATTGGACATCCCAATGGTGGTGTGAAACAGATTGATCCCTGCTTTGTAATTCCACTTGAAAACCGCAGCCAGGCGGTAGAGAAGCAATACCATGAAAATAAAGTGTGCCTTCAGTCAGAACAGTGGTATTGCGATGTAGAACCAGGACACATTCAGTTTGTTACACCTGCATTCTTTGTGAATACAGCAGAAGATGTTAAACAAAACGAACGGATTCTGACTTATGATTCGTGCTTTTATTATGGCTCATCCGGCTCACCTGTCTTTGATGAGCACTGCAATGTTGTTGCAATGCATTCAGGTGGTTATGCCTACCATAATGCAAAGGGGACAACCAAGAGTGTCATTGAGTACGGCTATCCTTTGTCACTCATAATCAAACAAATCATCAAAGAGCTTGAGAGCACAGGCCGATCAGATGTGTTGAAGGAGTTCCCCTCCTGCAATAATCCACAATATTCAACACTAATGGAAAATGTGAACAAACAGGTTAAGAGCGGGAATCTCACAGCATTTAACGATGGTGCTAACAGGAATGAGGCAGTTGATGAGACTGTAAAGACGCTCTTTGAATGCAGCTCACAGGAAACCCCCATGGACATAGATGAAGAGGGTTTGCAGATGACAGAGATGACAAAGCAGTGAGCAATAATTAGGCTGTCGTCATATCAGGTCTGACCGGAGTGACTTTAATGCAGAGTTGGAGTAATGAATAATAAACTTTAGATAGATAGATGGATACTTTATTAATATTAATTGGCAGTAAGTACGTAGATAATAAGTAGGTATTGACAGTAAGTACGTAAATAAGTACAGATAACTACCGGGTGATGGATAAGAAGTTAACAGTATGAGATAAATAAGCCAGTAGGGTAGCAGTATGTACAGTACGTAACTAAGTATAAACAGATGTACAGATAGGTAGATAAAAAGATGAATTAATAAATACTGTAAAATGGATAAAAAAGTTTATGAGTTAAGTTAAACCAGGAGGGTAACAGTATGTACACGTGCAAAGACAGCAGGTACAGTGTATAAGTAATAATCCTGGTGTGCTAAAAGTAGAAAAAGTCCAGAGTGCAAATAGTCCAGATAAGTATAAGTATACATAAGAGTACAAGGACCATTACCGGTGTGCAAATAGTCCAGTGCGTAAAACAGTGAGTGGCCAAAGCCTAATTTGTTATTTTATTTATTTGTGAAGCACCTTTCATACAAGAAATGCAGCTCAAAGTGCTTTACAATAAAGAAATTACATGCGCCGAGTGCTTCACATAAAAATTAAATAAAGTTAATGCAAAAAACCAAGTAAAACCATTGAAAAGCAAAAAACACAACACTTCAAAAGAAGTGCAGCAGTGCATAAGCACGAGGCAAGAGCAAAAAAAACCAAAGTTTTCAGGCCGGCATCAGGAAAGTCACAGCTAGTTAAAGGCTAAAGTGAAGAAATAAGTTTTTAGCTTTCTTTTCAAAATATTTATCGAGCTGGCTTCCCTGATATCTTTAAGGAGTGTGCTCCATAGCTTTGGGGCGTAATTGACCAAGGCTGCGTCCCCGATTTTCTTCCGGCTGTTGCTGGGAACCTCCAGTAAACCAGCAGCAGATAATCGCAGAGTTCTTGAGGGCAAATTGCTGATAAGGGAGTTAGCAATGTAGCTTGGTCCTAGTATATAAGGAGGAGGACCTTAAGATCAATTCTAAATGTTACCGGACGCCAGTGCAGAGCAGCCAAAACTGGACTAATGTGCTCGCTCCTCTTGGTTCTGGTTAATAGCCGAGCTGCAGAGTTTTGAATGAGCTGAAGTCTCTGAGTGGTTTGTTTCGGGAGGCCAGTATAAAGTGCATTACAGTAATCAAAATAAAGGCATGAATCACTTTATCAGCATGTTGTTGATTTATAAATTATGGTACTTTAGCCATGCTTTTAAGGTGGAAAAATGATGTTTTCGTCACCTTGTTAATGCGGGACTTGAGGCTTGGATCTGAATCTAAGGTAACAGCAAGACTTGTGACCACAGATTTAGTCCAGGGAGTTAATTTCCCCAGATTATTAAACAGCAATTCTCTGGCCTCTGCATTGCATTATTGATTTTTTATTTATTTGCACCTTTGTTTGACAAATGAAAATGTCAACGTTAAATACATGTGGACTATTGGGATAAGGGAAGGAATATGATACAAAACATCGCGTATACGTAGATTTTCAGTGACCATATTCTGTTTTACCTGTAAAAGATATCAAGCAGTTGTTGACAATCATTCTTCATATAATGCTATTGATAAATAATGACTGTTGATTTTGTTTCTTTGTTAAACATACCAAATATACTTTTCCTGTGAGATTTGACTGTTTTGGATTACGATATTACAATTTTTTTTATTGTAATCAATGAAAAATGACAATTGACTATGCAATAAAACAATTTATAATAACTGGAGTTTGCTTGTTTTTGAATGATAGAATTGTATTTTTTGTTCTCATCGTGTCAAGAATTATTAGATATTATGATGCTCTCTAACCTCCTCATCCCTTGAAGATGAATCAATGAACTCAGGAGGGCTGTTATGAGACATGATACATCATGTTGAGGACATTCACGTCATTGTGATGATGGCTGGTAGGCCTACAGGTCGAAGCAGGTGAACATCAGCGAGCCTATGTGCAGGAATGCAGACACACCTTACATCTTCATAGGAGTGCACGGACGGATTGCAACCTACAGTGGTAGACTGTAATGTCAGTTTGAGTCGGGAGCCACGGTGAAAGTAACCACGTCGTCTGGATATTCCCAGTGCAACACAGCAGTTGTAAACATCAGAGAGTCGGGTTAAGGGTCGACAGGTAAGAAGCAGCAGCTCAAACTTGTGAGTATTGTAGATTTACTTATTGTAGAGTATTGCTATCAGGTCAGAATAAAAGGGGACCCAGCAGGAAGTGGCTTTCTCCTGTTTAAAGACTTTGTCCTCACAAATGGCCATGTAATCAAAAATGTATTGGACCAAGACAGAGCAACTTTGTGCAACTGTCCATTTCTCTCATGAAAGTGTGGAGGCAGGACCTGGGATAAGTGCAGAAGTGAGCGAGGTTGATGTCTTTGAACACAGAACAAATGTTTCAGGATACATGAATGACTGGGCTTTGTTGAGGCTTAGAGCAGACCAGACTTTGCCTGATGGTTTGTTGTCACACTTTGGATTCCTTTTTCCAAGTGGTGGAATTTGTTACAACTGCTTTGTATCACGATTTTACATGTTTTTTTTATTGTAATCAAGGAAAAATGACAATTGACTATGCAGTAAAACATTTTATAATATCTGAACTTTGCTTGTTTTTGAATGATTGAATTGTATTCTTTGCTCTCATCATGTCAAGAATGATTAGATATTCAGATGCTCGCTTCAGTCTGTGCAGGCTTTATAAGGGTGGGGCTACAATCATTTCAGAGAAAACGAAACTAGGATTAGAAATTTGAATCTGAACACAAACAAGCACAGTCCAAACCTTTGTAACCATTGCAACCTACAGCGGCAGACTGTAATGTCAGTTTGAGTCGGGAGCCACGGTGAAATTAACCACGAAGTCTGGATATTCCCACCACAACACAGCAGTTGTAAACATCAGAGAGTCGGGTTAAGGGTCGACAGGTAAGAAGCAGCAGCTCAAACTGTGAGTATTGTTGAGTTATTCCGAGGGTTAACTTCCTGGTAGGCCTGAATAAATGCCAACTGTGCCACAGCAACTGGTACAATCCTGAGTGAATAATAACATTAATAATAACTTTAGATGCCTGTGCCATTAATTTCTGTTCCTTTCATGGCTTCATATATTTATTCATTCTTTCCAAATTATCATTTGTTTTGAATTCAATGTTAATGTTAAAGCATTACATTGACTGTTTTCAAAGAGTGTAAACGAAACATGTGCAGTGAAAGGTGTGCATGGATCTGTTGGATAGATGTAGATGAGTGTTTTTCTATACATAAAATATGCATTTTTGCGTGTGTTTTATGCTATTTATAGAGCCATTAATCACAAAAACTGCCTTTATGGCCTGGATAAAATGTTTCTTCTTACACACAATGAGTCAGCAGCCATTTGTTTGTGTGTATTTCCCATTGGTAACATACTACATCACCTAATTACAGCTTCACTGAACTTCATCTGGAAACATGAAAAAAATCAAAATGGAAAATGCAACGACGGAAGCACCAGTGGACAAAGTTATCACTGTACGTTTGTCTCTCTTATTTTGTGTTAAACTGCACTCCTGTTTAGAATGTACTTACATACTCACCAATATGCTTTAGATTTATGAGGCCGCAGCTTTATCTTGCATTAATTTTGTATTCTGTCTCTGTTGCATTTGTTCTCCCCAGAAAAAGACAGACAACCAGACTGAGACACGTGGCCAGCCATTAAGTTTGCAACCTGGTAAAAAGGTTTGTCATTTTCTTGAATTTATTATTTTATATCAGTATTGGCAAATTAAAGCATTTTCAGTCATGTCTTTTAGGAACACGAGATAAACTTGTCTTTTAATTTGACGTCAACTTTGTTTTTGTAATGAGATGAGCAGGATCTAGTGCAGTACTACAGTAATGTAGTACTATTGATGTAGTGCTACTGTAATAGAATGCAATGTATTGTACTGAAACTAAATGAAACATGATCCATTTCCAGGAAGCTGAAGCACATGGAACCCACACTTTTCAGTGGCGCTTAGTTGACAAGAAACCCACATCCACTACCTGCAATAAAGCAGGAACAATTGAGGACTCACTGAAGAGAAGCCATCAGTTTCAAGAAATTGCAAAGAAGAATGAAGGCAAAGAGCTTGTTATCGTAAGAGATAGGAGAGCGATCAGTTCAGACTTTCCATGCTGCTTAATCCAACAAAATGAACGTCTGACAGTTAATTACGTGAAAGCAGCAGAGAAGCCTAAGAGGTCAGGAGACTCTGTCCCTACCCAAAGAAAGGGAACATCTGACAAGCTGATAACGTTCCACATAGAGACAAAGGGGGGTGACAATGTAGTGAATTTTATGAGCAACTTGGAACTGAAAAAGGAATTTCGGGAAATTTCTGTTTTTGCATTCAAAGGAGAAAAAGTGAAGCGCGCGCTTCAAGAAGATGGTCGAATAAGTAAGGTCATATTCAAAACAACCTGCGTGCTCTCTGACCTTCACACTGAAGAAACAACAGAAATGTCAAATCTTGTTGATGATCTTGATAGTAAAACATTTAAGATTATACAACTGAGTAAAGTAAGTCCACCAGAGAGTCAGCCAAGCAGTCAAGAGGATGTCTGTATGACAGCAGGTGAAGGAAAGGATTCTGATGGAAACCAAGCTTCTACAAGTGAGCCAGAGAAAGATGTCACAAAAGAGAAACCGGTGCTTACTGATCGTGAGGTACCAGAGGAAGTAATATGGGAAG
>OMOW01109481.1:0-11301 GCA_900312555.1 Lamprogrammus exutus
GCACAGGCAAATAAAAACCAAATTGCCTCCTGAAGCAGCACCGGTCCCCCGCCTCCACAGACTCCCTACTGTCTGGGCTGGCATCAAGTCATCCCTGCCATCTCAGAAGTCTGTGGCGTCGGGGTCCTAGTGCCGCTTCAGGAGCCACAACCAATAATATAACCATGCCTCCATGTTATCATGTTACCATGTTATGTCATGGTATCTTTCTGTGTTATTCCTAGATTAAAATACATCAAAAAAGCTTCATTAATGTCCATGATGTCCAGTCACATCCTTCATATTGGGAACATCTGATGATATGGTTCGTTTGGATATGAGGGTCCATGTTAAAAAGTCATGGCCACATGCGATATAAATTGTGGGCATATTATTTTTTATTAATGAAGGATGTCACCTCTCCTCTTCCGTATTTGCTCCACTTCTGCGACAAAATGAGTATTTTAGCTTTTTCCTCCCACAAGCCTCTTAAGCTGCCTCTTCCCATGGCACCGTTATCTCGACAAAATAAAACACATGCTGTGCCTCTGACCACACCAGAGCTGGCCTAACATTATTCGCTGTAATCCCCTCAGGAATTGTCCAGTCCCTTACTGCCTTAAGCTGTCCTGTTCAAAAGGGTTTGGGGCTTAGACTTTTCACCCTCACATACAAAACAAATGATGTCTCTTTGCATGTGATCCATTTACTAAGTGCTTGCTCTCAATAGCTGCTGCTGCTAAAACCTGAAACATTGGTTTAAGGGTTCCGTGGTGTAGCACCCTTAGGAAAGGGTTATATACCCTGTTAAAATATGCCAAAGTGAAGCTACACTTAAGCGCAATGCGCATACGGGGTCTTCACTGACCCATTTACTATGACGCACATCATAAATCCTCTCCAATCATCTTTCTCTTCCCTGTTGGTGTTGATGCTGCCCTATGCAATATCCAGTCTCGACATCCCTGCCACACCTGTCCTACAATATTCTTATGCCTAAGTGCTGCCTGTGCCAGTGAAGCTGCCTTTCTAGGATTCCGCTGGAGACATTGTTAGGGCTGCACTCCTCACTAACATGTCCCTCGACTCTGACAGTGTCATCTCTAGACTCAGCTTCGCACATTTAAACCCCTCTCTTATACTGGAAATGGGGAGCGCCAAAATCCCATTTCTACACAGGGCCACACTGCTGAGGCATCATGGGGCTCCCAACCATTTCCTAATGTGAACACTAATCACTCTCTCTAACTTCTCCACACTGTTAAGGGTTACATAAGCATGGCCAGCACACCAAACCACACCACAGCTTCAAGCCTGATGCACACTACAAGACTTTGAGGTTTTAGTCTGCAACAAAAATCAACTCAACAGCTTGTTCACATCATCACCGACGCTCTTCTAGTGTGCGCACTTGTGCTCCAACTGATGCTCAACTACTCGCAGATGCTATGATAAATTTCTAACTTGCCTCCTCTCCTTCTTAGCCTTGGTTGTCTTTTGGTCTGCTCTTTAAGAGCAAAAAAATGCCAAAACGTTGTACTGCAGATTACGCAAAAAAGTTTTTTATTAAGTCCTGAACTGCAAAGGACAAATACTGAGTATTCAGTCTGTCCAGGCCATTTTCATTTGTTTTAGTATTTAAAATAATATGTTGCATTGTTTCAACAAAAACCATAAGCAAAGTGTCAGTTCTATTAAATATGGAATAAAGAATGGTGGATGCCAATTACATTTGTCAGTTTCAACTGATTGCAGAGACAATTGTCTTTTGTTTTTTTTATTGGAACGGTACCAAAACTTTTAGCCATCCCTGCAAATGTACTGACTGTTGATTTTTTTTGGCTCTGCCCCTTGACTCAACTAATGTGATTATTTCTGCCTCAGCAGGTCAGCCTCTGTCAGTGCAGTGCACAAAGTATGTACCTTCCTTGCTGATCTTACAAGTGAACATGCTGTGGCCTTTACACGTCCCTCTGGTCATCCTCGCCTGGTAGAAGACACCCTCCTTTCCAGCTTTGATCAGCTGCAGCAGGTTCAGGTCTGACTTGGTGAAACGAGGACCCTTGGATAAAAACCAGAGAATAGTGCCTGTGCAGCATTAAAGCAGAGCAAAAGACCAGGACAACATCTTTGTGTTCCCAAGCTGCACCACAACAGCTGCAAGGAGGCTCAACCGGCATGAAAACAAAGATGATCAACACTATACAGCATGAGTCAGATGTACTAAATCAATTTACATGGTCTTGTATATGTGGTTTCCTCTCCTGTGTCTTCAATTGTGTGACAACGGGAAACATACAGACCTAAAATAGGTTGAATATCATAGAGCATGAATTATACCACAGCCCAGCGTCATGTGATCATCATGCAGGCCTGCAGCAGATGCTGTTCTAGTGGTACCTGCTGCAGGCCTCTCCACAGCCTCCTGGAGGAAGATCTGACTGTGCTGCCCTGCTGCAGAGGAGTGTGTGTAGGAATTGCCTCCTCTTCATCCTCATTCACTGCTGGGGCCAGGGACACAGATGTGACCGGAGCATCATGCAGAGGAGCAGCACTGAGCAACAACTGATTGCCCCGCAGCTCCTGAATGGTACGAACCAACGAACAATACCTGGAGGAAGAAATACATATTCCGGGAAAGTAAAATGCACACTTAGCTGTATGAAAATACATTTTCATCACTATTTGTATAAAAATGTGGACTGTAGGTTGGACTTAAAGTGAAAAAAAAGTGCTGCATTTGATACTGAAGACACAAATGCACTCTCCCGTTCGACAGATTGGAGCACTATGTTGGCCTGTCCAGCACCGTCCAAAACTGGTTTAGGTTATATCTTCAGGATAGGGCTTACTTTGTCACAGAGGGCACCTTTGTCTCCCACACAGTTAATATGACCTGTGGACTCCCTCAAGGTTCAGTCCGTTAGGAATTTTTTTGTAAGACTACAGAATTAACTGACACAACTATGCATTTGACACTCAAATCTATATAGCCCTTACACCTTACACAGATTACACCATGATTGACACATTATGCCTTTATATCTCCGAAATTAACTACTGGATGCAACAAAACTTCTTCTTTCCTAAATGTCATCGTGTTTTGTGAACTTCAGCACAAATGAGTTGTGCTAAAAGTGTATCAATGGATGTGTGTTATATTTTGGGGTAGTCACATGACCCCCTTTACATTAACATGCAATGTATATCCAGATGCATTATCCTGATATTGAAAAATGCATGTTAATGCTTGGAATCTAATCCAGGCCAGGTGTAATCTTAACAGCTGAGACACATTGGTGAATCTGCCCATAGGGTGAAAACCTTAATTCCCAGTCTTCCTTCACTCTTCATACTGAGCTTGGATTTCAATGGTGTAAAGGGGACCTAAAAAACATACCATATCCCCTGTAGTACATGGGAAAATTCACGAGACATTTGCTTCCAGGGACCAAAGTTTTAGTTCAGTGCTAATGGACATCAGCAAATGACAGGCAAAAAATATTTGATATTTGGATATGGTTTGCCTCACTTTGTATTTTCAGCTGATGAGATGAATTAATTTTTGTATTATTATTTTTTTAACATGAAAATCTAAAAGGCGTAAACCTATTTTCTTACTTTCTGAGCCAAACAGCCCCAGACACAATGAAAATCAAGATGATGACGCAGAAACCACTCAGGATGTAGCTGACCAGGTACTGTTGCCCATCTGGAGAAATGAATATCATACAACATGTGGACAGAGACGGAAACAGTCACTCAGAATATGTGTGAACTAAACTGGATTTGTTTTTATAAGCATGCAAGGCTCTCACCTGAACACATCGTTTCTATGGTAGAATTATCACACACCATGTCATCTGATCCAAAACACAACAGGCTGAAAAATACATCATGCTCAGTCATAAGTCAGATAAAAAAATCATTACTTTTACATTATCAAAATAGAGACATAATCAAATGTATTGATACCCTTCCACTTGTAAAAATGTCTATTATTTTGAATAATACTAGAATATTATTGGTACCCTTAAAGCGATATTTACAAAATGTTATGATTTGTACATTATTTACATCCGAACTATGTCGATGTTTTGTAAGTTGTAGCATTCTGGAGATATTTGGCAATCACTTGCAAGGTCCTTATAGGCCTTTGAATGGACCCCTATGGATCCATGTTGCTATTTCTTTGACAGTGCAAAGTTATGGACACCACAATAAAAACTAAACATATCTTCTTGATTCCAAATAGAACTGTGTTATGCTATAATGACTGTATCACCTTGTAAAATCAATTTACTGAAGGTAATATTTTTCCTTACAATAAATGCTTCATAAATATGGCGCACACATCCCCCCTATCCTTGGATAGCATTGGCTTCCACTTTAAAAATTGATTTTAAAATATTCTGATTCACTTATACTTATACAAGCCTCTTTATGATCCTCACCATTCCTCAGTCTAAGATTAACACTAGAGGCAATCAAGCTTTCCCCTCCAGGCTCTGGAATTGTTTTGCCATTGGCAAGTCAACCAGCAATATGGTCTGATTTAAACAGCATCTTCTGTCGTGTTTGTCTCTTTAATGTATGATTTTGGTATCTGTGTTGTTTTTAGTGATTTGTGAAGCACTTTGTGATGCTTGCTCTAGACAGGTGCTATATAAATAAACTCACCTTGCAAATACTTTCAGCCACGTCTATGTAACAAAGACGTTAACACCAACTTTACTGCAGCAACAATGTAATGTTAGAATGAAGCTACATTTCTTTCGTCTTACCAAACCTCAAGCCTGAAACAAAATGATACACCGTCGAGACCAAACGAGGCAATGCATTCATTTTAGATGCTCTACAGCACAAGAAGGAGAGATTTACCTGAAGATCATTCCTTCTCTGATACTGGAGGGAGGTCAGCTTAGATGTTTCTAGCAGAAAAAGGGTTGCTTTTCTCAGTATCCACAAATTATTTACTCTGCTAGGCGCTACACAGAAACACGACACCTTTCATGTTTTTTAACCAGAGCTGTGAAACCACCCAGCGTGCTTTGTCACTAGGAGGAGAATTCATCTCATGTCAACCACACCACACAGAGGAAATGAACAGAAGCAGCAGCGGTTTTAGCAGCATGAAACACTTGCCACCTGACATTTACCATTAATTCAGTGAACCTTAAACTATGATTACATCCCTGCATCTGGTATATTTTACTAAAAACACCCAAATCCAAAAATCTGATCACAGACAAAAAAAAAATTGGAATATGATGTCTTGCAAAAGCAACTCAAGCCAGTTTACCAGCTTTGTTTTGATATGTGACACAAATTACATCATCTGAACCATTTAATAAAAGTAGTTAGATGTTTTTCTTCATATTGAAGTCACATACGGCTCCCTTTTCTAGTTTTTATCAGATTATGGTTTGAGGAAAACCACATCTGGGAAGGAGGATGAGCTCGGCTTCATACTTGAGAAAAGAAGGAGTAGAAGAGTTGGACCAAAGGTTGTATTGGACCTGGACTTTCCGGATGATACTGCTTTGTCATTAAACCAAATTAAAAAAGGACAAGAACTTCTTGTTTGCATTGTGAAAAAAAATCTACAGTAGCACGAATAAAATTGAAAGCAAAGAAAACAAATTTTAATCAGTGCTTTGAGAGTTGAGAGGGTACATGGTGGTAAATGGTGAGGAGACAGAGAAAGTTGATGATTTGAATTACTCAGGAAGTTACATAGAGCCAAGCTTGGCAAGCAATTGACAAAATGAGAAAAGCCTGGAAGTGATACATGAAGAGGGATGTAAAGATAAGACTGTTGTTATGTGGCTATGAAGCTTGGACTGTTACTGAGAAGATAAACTGGTAAACAGGTGGATTCTAGTGACATTCATATGCTTACAGCACTGCTGAACATTGTAGTTGATGCAAACCACCACATCCCCCTTGTGAACAGCCCCAAACACAGGAAAAGAGGTTGAGGGAAATCAGTCAGCAACTGTCAGCATACTGATGAAGGACACTAGACTAACTCAAGCACCAGAACTCAAGACAGCCATGGAGCATCGGATAATGTGGCAAACATATGTGGCTCGAGAATCATATGGTCCTTCAGTAAGTTTCCATTTCCCATTGATAGAATTTGGTTGAATAAAAGATTTAAAAGACTTGGGAAACTCCATGTTTTAGGATTCAGTATCCCATAAGAGCAGTTTAGTAGTGAGTTTAGAGCAGAGTTTGATTGAGAATTCTGATGTCCAACTACTGTACAAATACCACAATGAGAATCTCTATAATATTTATTTCACAGGAATGCCTATAATGTCACAGACAATATGTCAGTCTTAACTTAGAGACTAAGAGAAAAAAAAGACTCTTCTCGTGGCGACGTGTGTGTTTCAGTAATGACTTTTACTTCAGGGAAGTTGCAGCAGAGACCCTGCATGTGGTTTCCTTACCAGGTACCACAAAGCAGCTTGGTGTTACTCTGCATTAAAGGGGACATTATCCATGTCTTCTTTTCATTTAGAGGTCTAGTTTGAAAGCCTTGCAACACTTTAATGTGCAAAAAACACACTGACCCACTTCAACTCTTCCCTGCTGCAGAACTGCTGTGCACAATGAGTGAAAATTGTGTGAATCAACCAAAAATGTCCTGCCCCATCTTTACATTGACCAACTATCAGCTCCTCCTGCTGCAGTCTGAGGGTGGTGAGCTGCAAAATAAAATTCCATTATCAACATGTCCAAATTGCAATGGAGATTACTGCCCTCTGCATATTTCTGTTTCATTTTTTGCTACCCCTTTTTTAACTAAAGTGCAAGGGAATGAAGGACATGGTTTTCTACCAGGAAGGGGTATATATGTCTCTCTTCTCTGCTCTGTTTAATACGCACCGATAGGGTGAACGCTCAGCTCCCTCAAAATTTCACAGCAAACCCAATGAATTTTGTTAGAATCCAACACAGAGGAGGCAGACAGAGAGAGATGAGGGAGGGAGTCAAAGACACAGAGAGAAAGACAGAGTGACAGACCCATCTCTCTCTCTCTCTCGGCCACCACCTCCTGGGCATATCATGGATTTGAACCGTGTTTTCCCAACTTTACATGTGAAAATGATTTTTAATTGTATTACCTCCACCAAGGGGTTTGTGTTTTTGCCCGCATACGATGGTTTGTTTGTTTTGTTTGCACCTAAAACCCCCAAAACTGTTCATCAAAACAACAAGAACTTGTTTTGATGAAACTTGGTTGAAGGCTGGGGCATGGCAGGCAAGAACCCATTAAATTCTGATCCCTTAACAATAGGAGATTTTACCATGTTATTATTAATTCTTTCAAAGGAAATAAACCAATATCAATGAAAAAAACAGGCATATTTATCCCATGATAGCGGACTATTATATTACAGTATTATTACAATACGTTCAAGATCCAGATTCAGATAAATTTTCAAAACATGTTTCTTATGAACATTGTTTCTGTTCCTTGTTACTTTAAGGCAGCACAGTTGCACAGTCCAGTGCTCATATACTGAAGCCAGGCTATTGATTGTTAATTTTATGACCGTATCTCCCATTCTTGTCTTCCCAGCAGGCCCAAGCTTCTTTTGCTTCTCTTTCTGTGCAGAGGCCACAAACTACAGCCGCATTTTTCTTCTTTCTCTGTAGCTGTATCCTAATACACTAACCTGTTGACTCCAAACCTCCACTGTCTGAGTGTGCATTGGGGGCAGACCCTGGAGCTCACAGTCGAGGTTACAAGGGACAGTTTCACCCAGAATGAGAAGCAACTGATGATAAACATGTGTGAAAATGTGAAATACACTTAGATATTAAATGATGGTAGCCTGATCTGTAGTATTTATAGTAAGACTGTGGCTCATACTGTACGTATATGGACGCATGTAGTAGTATCCAATATGTAACACTCTAGTTTTGCTAACTGATGCAGTTGGATTGAGACAATAATTATCACTAAAAACAGATGTACGCCATCCCAGTAATCTGTAGTCCATATGCATGTCTTCATTGTTTTCACTTTTAGGATTCTGCCTCGACTTAAACACTGTAGATTATATTCAAGATCACTTAAGATCAGCAAGAATCATTACTATAAATGTTCATGAGTTTTCCATTTTCCAAAACATCCAAACATTTACAAATTCCATGACTTTTCCAGGATTTCATGACCATAGAAACCCTGTGTATCCAGGTAAAACATCAGGGAAAATAAGAGGCAGAATATGTTCCCTTTAAGGAAGGAGACTAGAAAAACAAATAAAAACCACAATAGGTAGTACTCAGGGTGTGAATAAAAACAGATTTCAGTCTGATGTCAACGTTGCCTCAGCAGAATTTAATTTGTAGCTTGAGTATTTGTTACAGATCAACAGTTTCACTCCATATACAACTACAAGTACAGTATTTTGTACAGTTCATATTCAAATACATACTTTTTCATTGGCTTATTTACAAAAGACATTTGTATATACACATTTTCATGTCAGTGCAATGTCACTCTCTTTCAACAAACACCTTTACAAAAACAGCTCTTAAATTAACACATTCGCTTCAGATCCAACAGGAATTAACTTAAACAAAAGAGGCTACAGACGACGACAGACAGTTCAGTAGTAGATTGCACTGCCTGCTCACACACCAAACCTTTCCTTTGGGGCGGGGCTGGGGGGTGTCAAGATAATGACATACATGACTGTTCACAGGATCAGTGTTTGCAGTGGTGCTGAAGTCCAAATTCTAACAGAAGCCACTCGGTTCAGTCGGGCAGAATGTCTTTGTTCCTGCATGAGGACAGCTATGCTAAAGTTAAACCCAGCGTTAAACATTTCATGGTTATTTTGCAGCTACTGGTGAAGATTCAGGGCACATTCACAGCAAAAACATGTCTGACAGCTATTGCACCTTAGAATTAAGCAAACATAACAAAATGGGTTCTCAAGAGAAAAATGCTAAAGAAAAGTTTCCCTTTGAGCCTTGTGATCCAAATCAAATTTCAGTCAGACTCTACAGTCGAAAGCTGGGTGGAAAGACAGTTGAGTGGAGAGAAAAAGGACAATCAAACAGAAATCAGCTGGATGATTCCATTTGTTCAATAAAGAAACACACAGCAGCCACTGCATATAAACACAGCAGCTAAAATGTTAGAAAAGACTTGGGGATGAACTAGGATTTATGTCGTGTGATCTGGAAAGAACGAGAAAGTGAAAATCCTTGGGAGCCTCTGACGCTCCGCTGTGTGTTCAGCGATTAAGCCGAGCTCCATCCAGGAGACCACACTGCTACAAAACACAAACAGCTCAATCTGACTTTAACATTCAAATCAATCAAAAGGGAAAAAAGGGAAATGAGGACTGAAGAGACATTAAAGGTCCTAAATTAAACCAGAATTTTATACTCGGTGACCAGAAATGAAATGAAAATCAATTTAAATCTAATCATTTCTCCAATGATGTAGTTTTCACATTTTACTACAGTCAAGACAGATTACATGAGCTTTGATTATCTTCAAAACTTCTCTCAGAGGGTTTGGTTGTGGGGACAGAAGCATCCAGAATGTCTTATTTATCAGGGCAACAGGTTGAAACGGAAAACTAAGTTTAGATGAAGAAACACAAAGTTCAAAAATTCCCATAAACAGAGCGCATACATGTTGTATGCGCTCTGTTTATGGGAATTTTAAGATGAAGCCGAGATTGATAGTATTTGGCTACATCTGATAACATCTATCTGACGCAGGTGAAAGGTGCAAGGGTTGAAATATCCTTCTTGCGACAGTGCTGCGAAGATGAATTTGATGCCAGTGGGACAGTTTAATGTCCACTCCTGGCTTTTAAAAAAGCATGATAAAAACAAAATCAATATAAAACAAAACTCTTACACGCATGCTGTATTTCATTCTCAGAAATCATGGCACCTGTCCTAAACAAAACCCAGATTATTACTCAAGCTTTTGAGTCTTCTAATTTAAGAGGAAGTTATGGGTCACACAGGTCATTGCACAAATCACTCCTATTTGGCAGAGGGATGAAACACAGTTTGGCAAAAATGGCCAAATTCGTGCTAACAGGGATAGAATTAGTTCATTCTGTCCTGAAATGTGTGTACCACATCTCCTAAGGAAGCATATTAATTATTCTTAATACTGTCACAGACTTTAGGGTACAGTTGGCCGATAGACTGCAGATATCAGTGAGGTAGAATTTAAATTTTTTTCCCCCTTAGTGACACAATCGCTACTTTGGAGAATCTTTTTAAAAGCTCATCACAGTATCTAATATATCGTGTCTATACTAGATACCAAATTTCAACATCATCTGGACTGGCTGACGTACTTCTATGGCCTAAAGTATGACACAAACACACAGCTTCTTCAGACCCATTTGCACCCGGCAATTCAGACGTGATCTGTAATAGTACCGTACATCACTGGGAATTTAAACTGAATTAGTTATATGTTTTTTTCTGAATTCTGATTGGATCAAATTGATCCTAGGTGACAAGTGTTAACCAATTTTTAAATGAGAATACTCTTCAATCAGCAAACACATACAAAATGTCCATTTTCACCAGCCACTGCACTCCCTGTATATTGAAGGGCGACTACACCGATTTGACACATCAAATTCAGTGTATTCATCTTGACTATTAAGAATATGAAACGGACTGCAGGGACTGCTTTTGTGGCTGTAGATGAAGAGGAAGGCTTTATTTTGTCATTGCATATTTTCACACACACAACGAAATTTGTTCTCTGCATTTAACCCATCCCTGAGGAGCAGTGGGCAGCCACAGTCCAGCGCCCAGAAACCAACTCCAGATCGTCACTGAAGTGCCTTTTGGTCAAGGGCACTAGCTGGAGCAATTGAGATTAACCTAACATACATGTTTTGATGGTGGGAGGAAACCGGAGCACCCGAAGGAAACCCATGCAGACACGGGGAGAACATGCAAACTCCACACAGAAAGATCCTGTTCCCCCCGCTGGGAATTGAACCCAGGACCTTCTTGCTGTGAGGCAACAGTGGTAGTCACTGAGCCACCGCGCCGCAAAGATGGCACTTTGCAAAGTCAGGGTAGCTGACCTGTATGACATCACATGGGTTACTTGGAGAACTAAAGTCACTACTACAAAATGGGTGCATTGAATTCATAACAAGGTCTAATAGGGGCTTCAGTTTCCAAACTTGTACTCTAGCCGCAACAAGAGGTAAGCAATGTGATGTCATATAGGTCTATTCATGTTTCCCTGACCGTGCGCAGCGCCTTCTACAGCCACAAAAGCCTTTGTACAGTTGATTG
>OMOW01109482.1:0-18643 GCA_900312555.1 Lamprogrammus exutus
CTTGATTAAATAATGTCATTTTCTGCGGCATCTGCATGGAAACTGACTGCAGTGTGGCACTAAAAAGAGAACTTCAGACAACAGACATGCTACACTAACATGACGCATGGCAGAACAATGCCATTGCCACGCTGTCGAGCGTGCAAGATGACACACATCATGCCTGGACCTGTATGTCACATCATATTATCACAACAGACTGGCCAAGAGAAAAAGAGAGAGAGTGCGTGTGTGTATGCGTGTCTATGTGTGTGAAAGAGAGACTTGAGCAGAGACAATAACGCAGAGTGAAAGGAACAGCAGAGCATGCTGGTATTGTCACCAGATAGACAGCACCTATGTGAAGAGCAGCTCTGAACAGTTCCCTGCTGCGTCTGAGTGTATTTGTTAGATTAGATCATTAGATTATTAGAGAGAAAACCTAAGGAGTTTAAAACCAGAATGAAACAGTAACAAACATGTTACATTGAAGTAAAAGACAAACACAATGAGCTTTGTATCCATAGATATAGATGATACAGATGAAAACCAAGCATTGTGTTTGTGATTGAAAGTATTTGCCAATTGTACTTCAGAACAAACAAACATTAGTGATGTAAAACCCTTTACACCATTAGTACACATGAGTTAAATGTACTGTATATGTGGTGTAAATCCATTTTACATAGATTTTATTATCTTGTCTTTATAGTTGTTGGATATCTAATTCACGCCCATCTGTTTTAATGATTGTTGCTCCCATTGAATGTTGTTTTCAATTGTATTGAATTGAATCTTACATTTAGAAAGTGGGAAAACGTATACATTTTGATCATGATTTGTGCCTGTTATAACATTACAGTATTCAGTTTAAAGGCTCCAAGACTAAAATTGTAAAACTTGGAAATCACTTTTAAAACTGAAACTTCCTGCATCTGTTGTCTTTCTGCTGCCACCTCAGAGACTTGTGTTGACTTTACTATAGAGAGGAGTGTTTACTATGGCATACTGAAGACTCCATTATGCTTCCAACTTGTCAAACAAAATTGATATTATGGACTGCATCCAAGCCTCATTGGCAATTAGCTGCCATTTATCAAAAACTGAAGCGGTGGGGAGATGAGAACAAATGAGACTCTATTTGCATTAACAAGGGTGGTACATTACCAGAGTGGTGAAGATATAGTGGTAATACTCTGTCATCATCCCCATGGTTTGTGCCTGGAACAAGACGGAGACAGAGGATGGGAAAGAGAGGTGTAAATGAAGAAGACAACACAGAGAAAATGGTCATTTTGTCAGGTCAGAGCATCAGTCAGAGGGGATAATGAGATGCAGAAACCAGGTTTTAATGACTATATTTACTAACATACTGTTCATTTAGTGGCAAAGTTTCTGCTTTTACTTGGGATTTCGTCACCATATGTGGTCCACAGAACTATAAGTAGATAAGAGCAACAATTTGCTTTTCTATGCATTTAAATGGTTTGCAATGGCTCAGGGCATGTGACGTTATCTCGGGCGACATGAGAGCCTTCAATCAAAAGAGCATGGTAATCTTAGCCTCGCATCCAAACGCTCCATCACTGCCACTTGTTTCAGTCAATCTACATTCAAAGGCACCACGTTCCCATGGTGGCTGTGCTTCCCATTAAATTGTGCCATCTGTCGGGAAGAAGAGCCAAGGTTATGTAAATAAGATGCTATGCTCATGCGAAGGCAAATTCTCTTCACCATCTATAAACATCAAGCCAAATACATGACATTGAGACTTTGTGTCATGTTTTGTATTGTGAGCAAGGATATTCATTAATTAAAGTAATCACTCACTATTCTCGAAGGCTGCATTTATAGCTCAACACAACTCCATCACCATAGAGTAAACAATTCCAATGAACATTCCAGCCTACGTTTGGATTGCTATTATGTTCTTCATCAATCCTGAATTCTCTCCCTGTTCCCAGCAGTGGCAGGATCACATTAAATAAAAAAATAACATGTAAACACATGACAAAGAAGGGCAAAGGGAGTCGATGCTTTTAAAATGCACTGGGGACACGCTTCCTATTTTCTCCTGTCCAAGTTGAGGAGAAATAAAACCTGACAGAGGGATGTTGAGTTCCGGTGAGCTTGTCAATGCAAAGACAGGACCGAACATGTTGTAAACAGGGGAAAATGCAGGCTCTTCCTCATGAAAAGGTACACTGACGTTTAAACACACGGTAGGGTACAAAGAATTTCTTGCAGTCGAGTAAAATCTGCATAAATTAAATGTTTCTCAATCTTAATGCTTTGGGCAAGGAAACATCTTTTGTGAAACTGTAATAAAGTGGAAGTATGTAGTAATCTTAGATAGTTCAGCTAATAATAAATATTGTAATTACTGCCTAATGCCAAAATGTAAGTGATATTCAGTGCAAATTCTGCATCCAGTGTATCTTTTAATTGAATATCACAGAATTCTACTGAGAAACATTTTTACTAATATTAATGGAGGTATCGGCAGGAGATATCGGGTTGTAGAAATGCTGTGCATCATGACCACAACCTTTTAGTTACAAGGACATATGTGGTTGTGTACAACATGACTTTTTCAGATCCACTTGAAAGGCTCTATTTTCATGGATTAGTGTGTAGGAAGAGTGCACAATGCAAAGCTCAGTCACATGTGCACAACACCAGCACGCAAGCTGGTGGTTTTTGTTAATGTTGTGACCAGAAGCATGCAGCTCTCCTGTGGTGCAGGAAACTGAGGTGACCGAAGAAGAATATATTACAAGGTGATTTGGCATTCCTGACTTGATTCATTATCAATTAACTTTTGCACTCCTTTTAAAAGCATGTTTGCTCTCAACACCCGATCATTTTGAAGTGTGAACAATCTGGAGCATTTCCACCACAAAGGCTTCATGATTTTAGCTTGAATTCTAACATAAGAGGCGCCGAATTATCATGAGCAGATAATGATACCTTAAAAAGACACATTGAAATAACTGGTGATGGAGATGAGACAGCTTAATTGCCAAGATGCACTGGGTGGTAACTGCTCCAAAGATTCCGAACTACGTATTACATTCTAGCAGTCTTATACTGTGTAATACAATTGCAAAATGGTGGGGAAAAGAACTGACCTAGTCAGAGCAAGTCTGCATAAGCAAAAATCTCTATGCTGCCTGATTGTTACAGATTAACCTTCTGCCAGGCCTCTCCTCCCAGATCTCAGTGAGTTAAAAAAAACAACAAATCCAAACCAACATGAGCATGTTTGGCACGGCAAAAACAGAAACATGGATGTGCTTTTACCTTTTATATTTTCATTTTTATCTGATCTGATGAGGAACAATTGGTGTCAGTAACATTTTGAGGAGCATGCTAATTTAACCTCCAAGCTATGCTGCAATCTGACAGGAAGGAGTATGCAGCCTTCAAAGTGTTTATGTCAGAAATCTGAGACTAACCTGTTTGAGAATCTGGGCGGCCATGTGGTGACTGCAGTCAAAGATAATTCGGAATTCCCGGCCTCTCTTCATTTCTTTGAGAAGGGGTCTGGTGTCCTGCGTGTCAAGGGGGAGCTGACGGATCTTTAGCCTGATGTTGTATCTTGATGGGGCCATTATCAGCTCTTGTAGTCTGATGAGACCTTAAGAACAGAGACGGCACAAATAGAAATGCAGCCATGCCCAAAAGTGCAGATGAGATTAGAAATGCAATGAGGAACTGGGAGAACATTGCACATGTACAAAGTTTTTAAAGCACACTAATTATAAAAGTATAAATACAGTACATTCACCTGTGCTGTCGTCATACACAACAGTGGCTGTTTTCCATTTCAGGAACTGCACCAGGTCCAGGATAGCGTAGCTTAGCGATGAGTAATCAGGGTATAGATTGGCATAAAAGGAGTCCCTGTTGTCCAGGGGATGATGTTTCCACCGCACCTGAATGTGTGGCACCTCCAGTGCATTGCAGATAGACTGCACGGCATTTGACGACGAACTATGTGAGGGCCCGAATATTGCAACCACACCTAAAGACAGCTGGTCACAAGCTGGAGAAGAGCAAGAGAAGAAGAAGTCGAGGCATGTTCAGTGATCACAAGAACTTTAGGAAGTGAATATAAGACTTTAATGTTCAGTCGTGAGCTGATGACAGATCAGTCAGTCTACCTCAAACAGATGGTGTTTTGCTAGTCTGACTGACTGGCCACATTTGCTGCCTTCATCCAAAGTGTGATCATAATCCTTAAATAACAAGAACTTGTCACTCACCTTTTCTTGACGCCTCAAAACTGTCGTAGATATTAATCCTCTGTATATCATATGTTAACGTTGTGTTTGGCAACAAAGTCCTGTTTCTGTTAATGTTGTTTACTGCAAATTTAAAGGCGAGCTCCTCCGCGCTAACAAGTGCAACAGGTCCTTCTGTTTGTTCAAAGATCCCACCTGGAAACCAGAAGAGAGAGAAAATATGTGTTGGAAAAATATAATCACAGCCAAGGAGAAAAACAGTTACAATTGCAGGTACAACTAAATGGAGAAAATGTTGAGCAGCTTTTGCAGCAGTGGGGAGAGCTGCGCACATTACGCAAGGCATTACATTTGTTCAGCAAACATGATGCAACCCTCTTCATTTTCAGCAAATGTTGTAAATACCAATATCAGCTTTGAAGTCTAAAGCCATAATGGATTTTAAGGAGTGTGTGTATGTGTGTGTGTGTGTGTGTGTGTGTTTGTGTATTTGTCTGTGTCAGTCTGTTCCATCAGGGTAGCAGACTATCTCCAGCTCTTGTCTTGCCATTAAGAACCCCTTTTATTTCTCCACCATAGTACATTGGTGGAGCCAGAAACTGGGTTTAGGTGCTCTATTATTGCATACATTTCAAAGGAGAATAATTATTTTTTACCCTTGTTATTCCATTATCAGATGGGCTGAAATACTGCCGAAAACTCACAAAAACAAGAGTATATGCACATCAAAGTGGAGCGTAGCTTGTGGTGGTGGTAATGGTGGTGTGAATCAGTCCATCAGTTCTGCACTGCTGAGAGTAGTGTTTGGAAAATCCTTTTTGTGTTCTTTTCAGAAAAAATATCAAAACAAAATCAGCAAATTATCAAGTGTTTGATAATTTATAAGAAAATTAGAACTGGGGGACAAATCTGAAAACAGTTCCCTGTTGGCCCTTCAAGCTGACCTAATGAAGCTTAAACAAGCAAAGGAAAGTAATCTAAGATCAACCTGGGTTAATTTAAAATGATAGAAACATCTGTTGTGGGTCTCTAGTGTGTGAATGTGTGTGTGTGTCACACCAACCTATTGAGAATGTTACGTGTACTCTAATTTTGTGACCAACAAAACCGCAATTTTTATTTCATATTCAAGACAGCTATATACAGTAGTCAGAATATATAATGCTGGGATATGTACTGTACTGTCTTCTTTATCTTTAAATGAGCCTATGCTATATTATTTATGTCTGTGTAATAGGTAGAGTAACAAACATTCATCTAACTGTCAATTTTGGAACAACAAAGTGTCTCTGTGGCTCCGTTTCTCTGCGAAATTCTAAATACCCAACCATCATAGCAGCCCAACAAGTACATTTAGCCCATTTTTAACTGTAAATGTGAGATGTCTTTTCATGTGCAAATGGATTAAATGGAGAGATGATTATAGGGAGATGTTTGTAGAGCATTCTCATTCTCTAAGGCAAGTGAGCAGTCGGGTTATTTTTGCTGTGTTGCAGTACATTTGAAAGAGAACAATAATAATCCTAAGTCACTGTTACATACACACAGTATCTTCACATATGCATTCACAATATGCACTTTGTTGGTTTGATTCAGTGCAAAAAACAGTGTCATTGTCAGCTCAAACCCACGAGATCATTAGAAGCTTTAGAAAACGTAATATGCACCTTATTTGGACAAAATGAATCCATTATTTCAGTGCAGAAACACTAGCCCAACATCTTAAGGATCACAAATAACTTACCAAAGCTTCTCACAATTCATTGTACATACTGTATATACTAATAGAGGAATAACCAAGGCATCCAAAATTAAGTTAAAATAATAAACAAAAAAATTAAAATAAATGTTAAGGTATTCTTGCCCTACTGAGGTCAGGGTATTAAAAGAGAATATTTAATTTTTTCACTGGATTTTGCACTACCATGGGCTTGGAGTCAAATACTGGAAACCGGCAACTGCTTCTAATCAGTACATCTCAGTAATGATTTACAGCTAGTTTCTAGTTTTGAAATAGTGACTGTGACCCACTGATGCCCCAGAACAGACCTCTAGTACCTGGATTGCAAAAACCTCTGTTGCTGTGGGCAGAGCAGCAATCCTGTGAACCGGCTCATCTTACCTTTTATGACTCAAAGCCTCCCTGGATTGCAAGGGGATGTGATGCATAAACCGCCCAGCGGAATGCGTCACATTAAAATAAATGAATCCTTCCGTTTCATGGGGAAATCTCATTAGAGTACATTAAGTAATTGCTGGAGTATATAGTAATTTGACTGTTAAGAGGATAAAATGTGCATTGCTCAGAAGCACTTTAACAAATTTAATAAACAGGGGAAACCTGCTCCTTGGGAGGAAAAATCCTGCAGATAATTTGCTTTGCCCTTTTCATGATTCTGCTATAAGCACAATAGCAAGGCTTAATGTACAAGAACTCATTTTACTACATTAAATAAGGGATAAGCATTTCTTTTTAGTGTCACACAAAACTTATGGAACACTGTTATGAGTTATGATTTAAAAAGTAAATTGAATGTTGGTGGAATGGGCGAGTAAAAACCTAACAGCTTGAATTGCAGACTTGTTCTCATGAATCCCAGTAAAATGGCTTCTGATTAGCATGTATACAATGGACAAAAACACAAAGGCCTTTAATTAGTCTCTAAGGTCCTACCACAATATATAAATCAGCCAGTAATTGCAGCTGTTTTCATAATTTGTCCCATGGTGAGAACCTCACACATCAGCACATCAGCTGCATTCAAAAGCATTTATGTGAAGGACAATATTGTAGATGAAAACTGCAAAAAAAATACATTAAAAAGTGAAGCCGTGGCACTGAATAAGACTGAGCATGGACGACTAGCAGTATTAGATACAAACAAATATTACAATATTATAATAAAATGTTATTTTGGTATGACTTATGACTTTAAGTACCATACAACAAGTAATGTTAGTCACCCTACCCTTGTTTAAAACCTGTATTACCTGTTAGATGACACTGGTGATCACTTTGTCAGGCACAAACTAAAATTCTGTCCCTAATTTCTATCTCGGTTTATAAACTGAACTGCTGATTTGACCCATAGGCTCCGATTAAGAAGAAATAAGGAGCAAAGCACGGCCTGGAGCTGCTAATAAAGCACATCCTAATAGTATTTAGATGATCACCTTCACCAAAAAGATTATGTTTTCAAAAAATGTTAAACTGGTTTTGACAAAATTTGGACTAGCCATGCATCTGAATCCAGGGGCAGATCCTGGAATATTTTAAATGATTGCTTTGTCAAGTTTTTCAAAAATAACACAATAATCTCAATAAATAAAAATTGTATTTACCCCATGAAACACCATCAATAGGTACAATTTGATCTGGATCTGGATCTTATAGGATAAACTAGCAGCTTGGACAGGGGCAAAATTAATGGAAATTGGTGTTCAGTAACAACTGGAACTAGAAATATGCAACAACCACTAATGTGTAACTGAGATGATGCTGATTCAGTAACATGCAAAAGGTTCTGACGAATCTTACTTAGACATGTCAGGAAAAATATGATTTCACGTTATTTCAGCTTTTTCCTTCTCTTTAGGCCACGAAATTACAACAAGACAAATTTTCAGCAAGATTTGTTCGGCCTTGACGGAGGTATAATAATAATAATAATAACTTAAATTTATATAGCGCCTGTGCTCTAATGTGTAAGCTAGACTGTTATTGTCTAGCTTAGGGGAGACTGACGGTGGCCAAATAAAAGTCTTTGTCTTTTAAAAAAAAATCTTACTCATGCAATACCTTTGCAGAGCTTGTCCTCCAATATACAGTAAATGCCCTCCAACATACGACACATTGAGCTTGTTCCTGCCAAAGCCCAACAATAAAAGAAGCTCATTATGCTCTTACGTGTGCTCGCCCACTGTATTTTGAGTGTTGCCCTCTTGTATTTTCTCTTCACTGGTAGGGTTCGAAATCTCCCTGTGAATAGCTTCCAATCTCGCTGCATGTGCCACAGCACTGTGTTTCACAATGATGGCAGCAAACAATGACCGGCACAAAGAACACACAAACCACCATGAACGTTTGGAAAAGCAGCCAATTTCAGGAAGAATATGTTCCTTCATAATTCCGAGTAACAACACAACACGAGGGACTAACTGTTATACAATACCGAGAGCACGTTAGCCAATACTGCATATCATCCCACACACGATGAAAATTTACGTTTGAATAGTGATAAGTAGGATGAGGACATTACTGGTGCTGGTCCATGGTGCTGAGCAGCCTGTTGGCTCTGTTGTCCCGGGTTTGAATCTGGTGTCCTCTCACAGTCTGAGCACATGCAGGTCAAATTAAATGAAGACTCGAAATTGCTTACACATACAATGGGATTGTTTGTCTATGGTAAAGGACTTTGCAAAGCCTCTCATTCACAATGCACACACGAACATGCAATCACACACTCACATATGTATATACAGTTTATATATATGTGTACAGTATATATATATATATACTGTATACATATATACATACAGTATATATACTGTGTGTGTGTGTGTGTGTGTGTATATATATATGTATATTAGTGTATTTCCCCAAATTTCATAGTCCATTTCTGTAGGCCTACATCTTCCATCAAATCACAGGTTTTAAAAAGTACATTTACACCCATCAAGGGTGTAGACCCCAAAATAATGGGCAAATGTATCTTCTGAATTCCCAAATCGAACTGTGTTATGCTATAATGTTTGTAACGCCTGGTGAAATCAGTTGTCTTTGGGTACTATTTTTCCTTACAATGGCCTGCATGAATATCTAACATTCTCTCAGCTACTTCACCTTATGGGGCGACATCGGGCAAGCGGTAAGCTAACGTGAGAAGGCACTCTGAAGTTACTACAGGATAGTAATCCATGAAAAAAATGCTAATATTTCAGGGTAAAATGTCATAGGAAAACAGTGGTGAAATAACAACGTATCGCAAAAGGGCAACGGCACCTGTTGGGTCTACACAAAACATTTCTGTGTACTAGGACAAATGGGGGTCACAGAGTTTGAGTTGTAAATGTGTAAAAGACGAAAAAACGTATTTTTTAGTGGCAACTAATGTGCATCTTACGTTCATATTATCATAATATCCTTGACTAATTCCACTTCAAGTAGCCTATAATATTAATCTCTATTCATATGGGTCAACACATGTCACTGCATAATTCATGTTCTCTTGCGTTGAATTATGTTTAATTAGACTCACATTCGTCCTAGTATGTAATGAGAACAGATTTTTATTTCTGTTTTTTCTTTTTCTTTAGGAGTAGTTACTCTAAAATGCTGTACTATGATTACAATATAAAATATTCGTTACAAGCAATCATGTAATTGTTCCAACTAAAATGACGTGAAAATCAATGGCCTTTTTATTAAAGTTATTGAATAGCCATATCAGTTTTTCTTCATTTCAAGCATTAATTAATTGTCAAATCACTGAATTTCCACATATGGTCATAACCAACACATAATCTATAAAAATAGTCATTGGTTATTTTAAATGATGGCAATATTCTTATTTAATTCAAATAAAATCTTGATCTATTGGGTTAATTGTCCCATTAAACTAAAATAGAAATATTATCGCATCAAATTATCCCTGACAAATGACTTACCGCATTAGCACCATGAACCATGATGGCACTAAGGCACTAAGGATGGCTACAGGCTGTTTTGCCTATTCATAACCTGGACATTGAATTGATCACTGAGGCGTGTGCCACAATACTGGGATGGAAAATGTGTTCAGAATTCAACTCAACAAAGAGCTGCTTCTGTTTTCAGCAATGAAAACATTATTTATGCTATTTAAATAACAATTAAACATTTTGGATTACTTATTTGATTGGAATATTCCCGCCTCTGATCTACATGTGGACAACCAAGTTTCCCTTTGAGATAAATATTGATCTTTTTACCAGACCTCACAACCATAACTTATTAATAAATTTGACTGTTGTTCAGCTTAAAAGCTGGTCGAAAAACAACAATATGGTTAAAACAACAACAACAAAAAACAACAACAGGCAAATATATTGAGAGTGCTTTAGACTGCTGTACAAAAGCAGCATCTGGCCTAAATTTGTGTAAGTTAACACACTGTGGTCTCAATATGCGAAGAGCTCAATTTGAAATAGAATATTCACTGACTGAAAAAAGAAACCAACTGTTACAGAGATGAAAGTAGGTTATCATGAAGTTATTGGTGTAAAGACACACTAATGGGTATTTCCATCTTTGTGAAGTATATCAAGCATTCGACATCAGGTGAGAATATGTTTCTCTACATTAGATTCATGGCCTCTGGGAATAAAAGCTGTTTTAAATTCATCCATAGCGCTACGCATCTGCAGGTTTACATAAACATTCATTCTTCTTGCCATTTATGATGAAGCTTACCAGTAACACTGCCTGATCAAGCTTCCATTTGCCACTCAGACAATCGCTCAGACTGCATTGTTGTGTTAATGATGTATTTAACTAAGTCATTGTAGCCACCATTCAAAGGCAAATAACTGTCAAATCCTCTCTCTCTCTCTACCAATGCATTAACTAGAATGAATTTTCCTTTACTTCCCCACTTTTGTATAATTGTTGTTGTGTTTCCAACTACTGCTCCACAACACAGCAACTTCTAACCACTGAAGGAGTGAATTTGTCCTCAGCTCGATTTCTCTGTGTTGCAGGCGGCAAAGAGATCGTTATCTTTAAATAATTACACAGTGGTAACGGATGAGGCTGCATGCGCTGTTAGTGGTTAGAGCGAGCAGATGACGCAGGTTCAAACCCCCTCTGATATCAAGTATCTGCCTTGCAAAAGCATCCTTGAGCAAGACACCGATTGCCAGTGCAGTTATGAAATTAAATTGTATTATTAACACAATAAAACAATATTAGGAATCACCGTAAGAAGAGCGAAACATTCTACGTTAAGCAGTTAACAACTTCGATTGAGATGCATAATGTGTAGTTGCCTCAAAAATGTGACATCATCACTCACAGTGACAACGTTTAGAGTTTCACAGCATTTAGAAAAATGTGTTGCTATGTGGGGGGCTTTTACAGAACACAATATATTATCATATAAATTGAATTTGAGCTTCTAATGTTTGAGTCCATAATGAGAAAGTTTTAATTATGCTATTTCCCCCCTCTAACTCAATGTCCACATTGAATCTCCATTGAGCTCCATCACAGCTGAGAGGCATTCTTATTTATTTGATATGATTAGTAGTACTCATGCAGCCCTATAATGTTGTGATATCTCCTCTGTCAGAGGACTGTCAGGTAACAACACATTTGTAAAATCTAATTTTATGCTCAAGTGCTTCTGCTTCTGCAATTTATCGCAGCTATCGCTCACCCGCTCCTACTCGCTCTTGCTCTTTCCCTTCCTCCCTCTCTCTCCAGTCTCCACCCTCTCTTCCCAGCTTAGTGAGGTGTTTTGATCTCATTATCATTCTCAAACATTCACAACGGATAATCTGTCAGGGCAGGAGCCTGTGCTCTGCACCGTACAGGGCACCTCGGTCATGATTAGGGGTGTTGGGGCGTGCTTGCAATGAAAATACCTTTTTTCTTTTACCCAAACTAGAATTAATAGCTATGTCTTTCTCACTGCATGCTATAAGAATTTGGCTGTGTCGATAGATCCCTGAGGAAGCGGAACTGCCTCACACTGTATGAGGACAATTCTGGGACAACCTAGTGAGGACACAAAATTGATTAGCCAAACTGAGCAGCAGGACTCAGATGCCCTTTTACAAACCACAAATCCCCTTCTAGAAGCATTGACAATGCACAGCGAACCTCCATTAGGCAATCCTGTTCCACAATGCATGATACAAACAGCCACCACCTCCCCCATCTGTGGTCTATTGTTATCACTGAGGTAAAACCCTCACTACGCCAAATCCTCACCTCACTGCCAGTTCAATCAAAGGCTGTGCCAGGGATATGGAGAGAGAGACAATTGTAACTAATGCCAGGAGGATGGGGGCCTCTAAGCTCTGCCAAGCTACCTGTGTCCATCACCATCCGAAACCCATCCATCTTCTCACCCGCTGCCACCTTTCTTTGTCCACATACGGTGGCAGAGAATATGCAGACCTGCAGCCTTGGCACTTTGTCACAGTGGGACACAAAGGTGGCAAGCAGCAGGAAAAAGCTTCTTGCTGTGCATAAACAACAGCTTTGGAAGGTTCACCTTAGATATTGTGTGTGGGGAGTTAAATAAAGATAAATGCAGGACACTGTTAAATATTGTATCCTTAGAAACATTTGTCAACAAGCAATTTGACTACGACCTGAAAACAAGCTTATTCACCAGCTTTGCTGTGCCTGTCTCCCTTTTCACCGAGTTTAAAATACAGTGCAGATGCTCTGCTGTGTCTGTTGTTTTGTCTTGTCAAAGACCAATAATATACTTACAAACCCATAAAATAAAAACCTTTGACCGCACAGGGGTAAATGTGCACAATATTTCAAGGATTATATATCAGAAATTGACTGTAAGTCCTATTTCAACTTGGACATAGTGTCGACTACGACTAAAATTGTTACTGGATACTTAATCACACACTGAATAATTAACTCTGTTATGTTGTCTTTACTCCCAACATAACATTCAAGAAGAAGCTGCTTCCGACAAACCAAAACTGACGCCACATGATCTATGATTCTACCACTGTCTGTGTGTCCACTTTCTGGTTGTATACACAGCATTGGTAGTCAGCAGAATTAATGTATGTATGAATGCTCCTAAACACCTTAAACCAAAAAACCTCTGAAAATGGAATGGCAATTGAATTAACCTTGGACCAGTTTACTTTAAAGGGTAATTCATCGCTGGGTCACATGGTGCAGAAAAATGGTGCTGCACTGCTTCCTATGGGCTGACACTTACAAGCATGTTGTACTTCTGGTCACACCCCAAACTGTGACATCATATCAAGCATCAAAAGAAAACACTGCCTATGACATCATGGTCAATGTCTGAGAGAATGAACCAACTGAGAGCAAAGCTGCAGCAGTCGATTCGGTGCTGGAGTGACTTGTGAACACAACCAATACCATGTTCAATGATGTTTGCATATAACAAAACACAATTACAGTGATATTTACAGTAAATGAATGACTTTGTTTCATGCCCTTTACTGAAAAGCTGTTTTCAGCATTGTGATACCAGGGTAAGACAAAAATAATGATCACTAATCAAATAAATGATCTGTAGACTGATTTTTGAGAATATCAGGGTTTTGGAATAATTAGATTGGGCATTATTTGTGGATTTTGAATTACTAATGAAAATCATAATAAAATGATATTAATTGTCTTCAAGACATTTTGTACAGATAATTGTAAGAAGGAAGGAGCCACGCTTGTGCTGTACATACAATACATGCAGCTCTACTGGTTATTTAAAATATAATGTTTTAACCATCAATCAACAAGCAACAGGAAATAAGTACTCCACATTTTTGAAGTCATGTGCCTGCTGTGTCTGTGTTTGTTAGCACCTTGTCTCTAGCTGTTTGAGCACAGACCTTTTGGATCTCGTACAATAACTGTAACCCAAAAACTTCATCAAGTTTACTGTGTGCAAAATAATGCAAAGCATCAGCGAGATACCATCCAAAGGCTAACACAGCCTGCTGAGTACTGTTTGTTTTAGATGGGTGTGAAAATTAAGGGTGCCACTCATGGACAGGTGGCTTGGTTTCTAGTCCACCGAACTAAGTACTTTAAAGAAGTAGAAGAAAGAGGAAATTGAGTTCTTCCAGCATCTCAGCTGATACAAACTAGCATTGTGAAAGTGTTCGAATCGAATGACTCGTTATAATCTAGTCATTATATCATTATACATATGTTATGTTACTATAATTATGTGACATTGGTTTTGAAACACAAGCACTAAAGGCTGAGTGTAATAACCCTCCACCTCTCGGCTGAACCGTAGAGTTTTATGTTCATATTCTTTGTGATGGGTCAGTCGGGGGCCCCAGGGCTTCATTTTTGTTAGCAGCACTTGGGAGAAGCTTTTAATTTTACTGTCACAAACCTGTTGCAGGTCAATTGACTCATCCCGAGGGTTAAAGCACCACAGTTGGATATATAGACTCTAAAACGAACATCAAAATGTTAGATAACTACTCTAGGACACAAAAATTGTGTGGCGTAATTGACATTGATTTTACCACTAAAGGTGCAATTAATATTGAGTCCTGTGTTTATCGCCGGAAGCTATTTCTGAGTCCATACTAAGATGGAAAGGTGCTGTTTAGTTTAGGTCACCTTATTACTGCGCAGTTTTGACAACCACTTAGTTGCTTTAATGCTTAACATAATTAGAACAAGAGTTTGAGTTCAGTTATGTATAAAACTCTTTGACAGTACTATAATCATCACCCACCCACGGAAATTAGTGTCTTTTGCCAGAGGCACAATAAAAACAGGACGTGAGTATCCTTTTTATTATCTCTTTCTGCCTTTTGTAAAAGGCAATAAACATCTGGGACCAGCTTTTATTGCAATTTCAACGGCGGGATGGGAAAACTAAGCTTTGTTGTAACCTAAAAATGGCAATAAAACAGATTAATATCAAAATTAAAAATACATCTGAGATTAATAGCATGGAAATGAAGGAGGGATCTGTACAACAAAGGTTCACAAGGGTCTGAAGACAAGAGTCACCCTGTTTTTCAAAGTCATTGCAGACATGGCTAAATATAAATCTGCCCCACTTATTATTGGACGGACCACACATGCAAAGTTAATGTAGACAAATGAGGGGGAGGTGCAGGTCAGATCATTTGGGACACCTCTGGCTAGTTTCTGGGACAGGAGGCACTCAAATGGAAATTAGATTCACTGTGTCCGTGGGAGCATTCACTTCCTCTGGAACAAGACCAATCTTAACACATCTGAATTGAAGCCCTAGGCAGTCATTTTTATCCATGCTCCCTAACTTTCCTGGTAGTGCGAGGAGGAAGATTATTCCCTCCAGGCATGTAGAGGGCCGTGTACTCGGGAGGATTAACAGAGAGCACAGAGCAATGAATGTGAAGGACCATTCAAGTGGGCGACGTTAACTGACGCCTGCTAAAGCATTTATAGAATGTAAATTTTAAGATGACACAAGTGGCCCTTTCATTTTAACACATCTCTGCATAACCAGTCATAGTACAAGTACAAGACTGTCACTGACTGTAGCTAAAAAAAAAAGTTCTCTAGTGATTCCTCAAGCATTCGCTGAAGTGCGCTCCTGCATGACTCATTTAATCTGTCAATATCTTTGATTGCACTGATTTGATTAGCAGCCTACAGGAAACCTTGTGAACACTGCATGGTCAGGCATGTGTCCATATCACTCCGCATGTTTACATGCACACTATACTCCCGATTTTTATCTGTACTGCAATTTAGGTGAAAATGACAACTAAAACGGTATGGATGAAATGAAGAGGATTCCATCATTATCTGAATATACATAAGTCATTGTTTAATTGGCTTAGAAGAGGGAGTGCTTTAGGTGAGGAAGTGCACAAACAGACTGCTTAAGGCCTCAGTATGCTTCAAAAGACCCATGCAATGTAGTATGTATTTAACAATGTTGGAAAATATGGTGGGGAGAAAAGAGAAAATCATTTTTTCCATTTCAGAAGGGTAGAAATTTTGATGGACACCAATTTGACAGACAGCGGTGGACAGAAATGGGGGTTTTCAGATTGTATTGGTCAATCTGACAGGCACTACGCTTGAACCATACTGAGGCCTATGCACAGATTACAAACAGATGGAGATTTTTCATGCTTGAGTAAATCAATTTACAGTCACATAATCTCCGTCTGTTACTCGAAGTACACCAATGTCGACTTATGCAGAGTTCCATCTGATTGTGGCATGACATTTGAAAAAAGCTGTGTTGAGTTAATCAGATTAGAATAAAGGTTTCAGCGTTCATGTAAACATACTGTCTATATTTTAATAATCATTCCAATGAATAATTACAAGATTTTGCAGTGGTTTCAAGACACATCTGGATCACACAATGCAAGGACTTTTTTTTCTCTTCTTGTTACCCGATTCAAAGTCAACATGCTAAATAAAGACAAATTTCCAAGTCCAAGTCAATGAATGATCGGATTCTCTTGACGATGATGAGACATTATAACGTGATAAGACAGATAACTGTTGCATCCATTGTGTCTTGAGAGGAAGCCATTCATTATCTTGGGGTGGAGGACAAAACACGTAAAGCTCTGCTGATTTTAGTTATTCTTCAAACATGACCCGACTATTGTGGGTATGTAATAAAAGCTGTCTGTTTTATCACAGAGCATGAGCATTATTCCTTAACACTTTGCACCGTCTTTTCAAAGCCGATTAGAGCAAGGAGAAGGAGGCCAGCTCATCCTTGCAAAATCAGGATATTTACATTTCACTGCCATGCGCAATGAATTTTAATCTGGCTGCTACGATTTAACACGCAGGCTTGCGAGCAGTTTCACACATGAGTGCTTAATGGCTTCGTTAACATCCTGAGGGACTTTTCTCATTATGTGATCTGGTCACTCTGACAGGTGCACTCATCGCTGATCTTTGTTCATAGCGCCAAGTTCCCCTTGCCCCACAGACCTCGGTGAGACCAAAATCAAAGAAACATGTGAGTCAAAAGCCAAAGAACAAAAGAAACGTTACTTGCTAGCATACAGGTATTATTCTAATGAGATCAGTCCCCTTGACAAAAATATATGGCCCAAAGTTTGCAATCTAAATTATTCCTGTATTGCCTTTCTAAGTATGTTTGGACTCAGACCAAAAAATCCATTAAACCATTTTAAACAAACCCATTAAGTATGTGTTTCATTACAGAGGCACTGATAAAGACCCGAGGCCCTGCTGTGTGGAGCATCATCAAGAGTTTTTTAAAATTTGTTTTCCCATATTAAATATACTCAAAGATATACTGTCAGCTAGTCATGTGTCCTTGAAATGGTGATGCCATAAATGTATTATTTATAATCTAGCAGCATCTCATGGATTTATTTCCATGTCATACAAATGGAAATCCCTTTGGATGGCATAATTCAAAATATATAAATTTCAATACAATAACTCATCCAAATTCCTACCATGGATATTTGTAGGGCTCTGAAGGTCACCAAGAATAAGCCACAATTTTCTCTTAATTTTCTCCTCACAAGTTGCAACAGTGTTGTTCTTACATTACAAGAACACAAGAAAAGGAAACATTTTTGCTGAAATTATGATTTTGAGGTGACTCGAGAGGTGGAGGTTTGGAGGTGGTGGGGGGACATCCTCACAACACAACCGTCTCCTTGCCAACATATTTGTACCACCTCAACAACTTGTTTTCTCACCTCACTTCCTCCACCCTTACCCTCCAAGTGATGGTCACACACATTGCACAGCATAAATTGTCTTTGCTGTTCTCTCTGATCCCTGACATGGACAAGGCATCCTGCAAAGCAGCACCATGCTGAGTCCTGACAATTCAGCTCGGGCCGTGTTGCTTGGAAGAACATATGACACGTGTGCACCTTGTGGTTTTCTTATCCAACAGGATGTGCATCACAGCCAATCATTCGCCAGGAAAACACAGTAGACTAACCTGTCAGACGTGGAATATTGGTATGAATCTGTGATTACAATAAACTGTACGAGTGATTTTAACAGAGAGTACTGTATATTTACAAGGAGAAGAGGGATACCATAAAATGAATTACTCAAAAAAGAATATTATTATTCATTATATTCTATAAAAACCTTCTAATACCTTGTTTAATTGTTTGCTTCGATACATAATTTCTTTTTTATTTTCAACTTTATTAGCAGACATCTCTTCCAATACATTTACATATGACGGCCACTGCAGGTTAAACGCAATGGCAGGGGTTGTTGTTGACGCTTGAAACATTTCATCCTGAATTTCCCCTCTAGGCATGAATAAAGCGTTATCTTATTTCAGAGATACATTTTTTTAGCTATTCCAATATGTTTTATATGGTTTTATAAGATTAAGAAGAATTTTACCAAAGTACGAAGGACCAAATGTATAATCCTTTATTTCACTTAAAAACTTTTAAAAAATCTCTTCATGTGGAGGAGACACCAGACTGCTAATCTTACACTATGATTTATTATGTAGATATTATCACATTTTCAAATACATTTGAGGGACATGATCGGTTCCTACACTGCTTTTCGATGACTTTAGCTTGCCTTTTCAAAGGCACAAGGCCAAGGCAAAGTGTAATAAAACTTCAACCTACCCGCTGAAGAGTAATGTATGCTACCTGAGCTGATGGCATTTTCCTTGTGCAAAATGAAAAAGGAAAGAAAT
>OMOW01109483.1:0-20577 GCA_900312555.1 Lamprogrammus exutus
ATGAGGAATATCTTACCCAGTATACCCTGAATATTTTGAGATGCCTGAGCCTCCACACATCTGCAGCACCGTAAGACAATTACCCCACCCAATACACGATCCTCACTGGCCAGAAAGGGCGAGCCTAGGTGCAAACAGAAAACATCACATTTAAGGCATGACATAAACATGGTAAAAACTCAATAACTCAATCAATGTAGTCTTCCGTTTACTTTTAATTCTCAACTCAAGCCATTTCAAACCAAGAATAACACATGTGAAGGTGATCTATGCAAAATTCCTCCCTTTCCCTTTCCCTTTCTGGGCAAGTTTAACAACTGAAAGCAATTACTCTGTCCTCATGCCTTTGTTTTATTAAGCAGACTTTTCTATTAAAGAAAACAACTTAATCTCATTTGTATGGGCAAGTTTTAGCACATAATAGGTAGTGTAATCTCTCTACACACACTCTATACACTACTGTGCTACAATGTTTCATTTTCATTAAACAAATGCATCCACACACCCAAAGGCGTTTTTTAAAGGTTTCCTTTAAAAACACAAAACGTCTGTAGAAGCTTGTGCTGAGTTTCAACTTAAACATGTCTGCATGAGGTATGTGTTAAATATACATTGGAGTGGCTGAATGGTGAGAAATTGGGTGAAAAGGGAGGTTGGTTTACAGAGATAAACACCAAAATAATTACAGTATGTCTAGAAGCTATAAGAAAATCATGACTAAGTGGTGGACTTGTTTCATTTTTACATTTCTCACATACAGACTGGGGTCATGTATAAAGTCCCCTTGTCCCATTTACACAAAATACTGGTTTTTATTCAACCATTATTTACAATCAAAACGAATGAGTATTGGTATTTGTTTGTGTGTTTGGCAGGTGCACGCATGCCATGAGACTACATGAAGCATTAAAAACCTATGGCACAGACATTATAGATATACTGTGTAGAGAACTGGACTTTAATGTATCACAGAACTTGAGTGAGGCCTCTGCATCACAGACACTGTCATCGTTGCTCCTGCTAAGGCAGGATTTATGGCGCTTTGTTTAACTTAATGTGTGCCTTGAAAGGAAACAACAGAAGAATTAACTTCAAATTGACTCCATCCGGCCCGTCCAAACTGTCTTGGTGTTACAGATGTCCGTGACAAAGCCAACAAATGGGGACGGACTTCTAAAGGAGGCCAGGAGAAGGCTGAAACCACCACATGCTTCCACATATCCTTTCTTTCTGCGCTCAATCTCCTCTGCACCAACCCAGTGGCCATTCTCACTCCAGACCCAGCAAACGGAGAGGCAAACATAGTTAACAAGGCTTTCTAAAAATTCACTACTTCTGAAAATATGGCAAAAATGACATCTTCACATGAACTCGGAACAAAACACATATTTTTCCCAAATTATCTGTGGCTGTCAAGTATGTGTGGAACATTTCAAGGCCTCATTTAAAGTGAAAATTATCCATAAATCAAAAGCTGCCTCGTCTGGCCCTTCTAATTCCAACGTTTCCAGCAGTTAGTTAAGTTCTTCTGCTTTAGGCTGCGTCTGTTGGTTAGTTTTATTTTTCTTCATGCATAATTATCTGTCTCTAAAAACACATTGCTGGCTGACAGTCTGTGTATGGAAAGGAGCTAGAATCAGACTGGGTGACTCACTGATGAACTTATTTTGCATAGCCTCCAGCAGTGCTTGGTGGGCATCCTCAGACTGCATGGCAGCGGAGCATTCCCGTGCCAGCATGGTGCGAATCAGATGCTCTCCACAGCCTGGCAAAAGACACAGATATGAGTGAGCTTGTGCTAATGTGTTTGTATTGACTCAATTCTAAGATGAAAGTATGCCTGTCTTTAATCAAAACTGCATAACGTCTAGAGAGAGTTTGTAGAGCACATACAAAGCAAACCATATAACCAAAGCACATGGCCTGTATGACTTTTAACACTTTTATTTTGTATTAATTAATATTAATTAATTTATTAAAAATAAATAAATTAATAATAATATCTTGCTGTTGCTTTACCAGCTCAAATGTTTTGTTTAGATACACAAAACTTGTCAAATGATCCCATTTTTACAATATACAGTACCTGGTTATTAAATGTACCCTTTGTAGTTTTTGACTCTTCGTGTTTCGATATGTGGGCCCCACACCAATCAAGCTTGATTTAACCTGAAATAATTACATTTTACTGCGTTCTCTCTCTCAGACAGTCACAGCGTAAAACTAAATTTCAAAAATCCTGTTTTAATTTTAGTTCAAGGACTTACAAAAAGACAATGACTTGCAGCTGATGCACTGTTTGCCAAGGTACACTGGTCAGCAGTAGAGCGTGCAATTAATTTCCTTTGTTTGGCTGATCTTGTTCCACATCAGGGCAGAACAAGTATTAAGATAATATTACATTTATGTATTTATTTATTTATATGTATTTTAGATGTCTTAGCTAGTGTTAAATGGTACAACACTGTGTTATGCATTATTTTGTGTGTGAACATTTTATCAATTGTCAAAATCAAGCAATCTGAATTGATTTAATATCATAGAAGTGCCAGCAGGGAGCGCTACAGTTAAGTTGCTCCTTGGCCCCGTTACATATGATATAATGCAAAGTCTAGTGGGAAAACAAAACATTTTGCTGATTTCTGCATTTAAGCAAACCAAGCTGCATAAAAGTAAAAAGCACGGGCAGCCTGTGCAAATGTCTCACCCTACCCTCTACGACATCCAAGACAAAACAGAGCAGGTGTGCGTGTGTTTTTTTTTATATCTAATTATATGCAACTAACTGCTGTAAGCACAACAAGCAAAATAAATACCTGCTGTTGCTATGAAAAATATCTTAACACAGTTCAAAATATGATCATTCTCAAATGTAAAGTCTGCCCATACTTTGGAAAAAGACAAGAAACCTGAAAGTGAAAACACATCTGGCAAAAGCCCCAGCAAAAACACATAAAGACTGAAGAATATAGCCCGGTTGTTGTTTCTGTAAACACAAATGAAGGCCCCATAAAATATCAGGTAACTACAACAAAACTGTATGTCGGTCGGTAACTGTGGAGACCAGATGCCTGAAGTAATTTGAAGTTTGTTTTTAACGAGAGCAGAATGTCGGATTGGCCAGGTACTTTGCCCTTTGTACTGTGTTTACCGTAAACTGCTCTGTCTCAGGGGAAATGCATATTATAGCAGCACGACCACAGTGGAAATAGAGCTGTTGCGAGGAGGGCAGACTAAAGCACTCACTCCAAAGCAGAGAAATCCAAAGAATAAAACAAAATGACGCACAGTTAGTGACAGCCAACAGAAGCAAGAGTAAACAAACTTTGCTCGCACTAGCCACAGCAAAGACAAGGAGAAGGGGCATCGCATTGAGAGAAAAAAAAGACTTACATAAGCACAATATTACAAAAGTAAAACAGAGGGGGTTGGGTGTGTGTGGATGGGCAAAGATGGTGAAGTGAGCGGGGAAAAAAGGATGACATGGAGGGTGAGGATCCTACTCAGTGTGTCAGGATGAAAATGATTGTTTTTCTGTTTCTTTTGATGGGAATGCCTTTCATGTTAGGAAATTAAAAACAGGTGCTGTACTGGAACACACGTTGTGCTCGCTATCCGCATAAGGAGAGCTCCTTTTTTATCTCACATCAAAGGCAGACGCACAATATAGCAAGACAGGAGACGAGGTGAAAAAAATATACGGGCCATACAGCTACGTTTGATAATGTAGCTTATGACAGCGTAATAGTTTTACACTGTGTGACTAATTAACACATAAATTAAGAACAGACTGGCAGACAAACAAAGCGACACAATATTCTGCGCCAAACTGGTAGATAGTGCTGTGATCACAAAACAAATGTATAAACTGGACAAAAACAAGTGGTTGTGAACATGGATGTACTGCACCCTGTATTGAGATGCTTTGTCAATGTGCTCTGTCGCCCCATTTTTGAGGGATTAAAGGCAGGTGCTTGTTTTAAAAGGAATGGACCGGTCATGTTGGAAGACATAATTCCCAGAAAGCGGAACAAAAGACATTCCAGGCAACCTCGGAGGCTGATTTCAATCATCAGAAACAGAGTGACCGACTCTTGCTGCAGAACTGTGAATACAAATTGATTTATGTGTATATCTCTGGACTTAAACTGATTCCTCTTTAACAGTCGACTTCAAAACCTACTCTGAATTAGTCTGTAAAATGTCAAAAAATAATGACAATAACCATCATAAGTTATCTAAGCCCGAATTAATTTCTTCAAACTGATTATTTATATCTGACAAAGTAGTAGAAAAATGTATTTATTTTACAATCATATGAGAAAAAAGTAGAAAATCCTGAGGCTGGAACCAGCAAATCTGTTTTTTTTTTGTTTGTTTTTTTAAATTGTTGAATGATTGAAATGACGATGAATAAAAAACTGACAATCATCAATTTATTGTGTGTCATTTGTCTAATCAATTCATCAATTTAGCACTGCCCTGACCATGGGATGACTCTGTTGAGAGCATGTGACATTGGGCAAAAGGCATTTGTTTACACTTTTATACTTCAAAAGACACATGTTTCATAGACAGGGACGGGAACAATCTCGCATCTTGCAGACAGAGGCAACAAGTGTTAATATATGTGGGTTTTTGAAAACTGTGTCTGTGGAGGGAAGCACATTAACCCAACTATATTATAATGGTAAAACTTTTCCTTGTGCGCATCACACTTTTAAAATGAAGTCACTTCCTTGCTCCTAAAAAATATTATCTTAAATAATGGGTAATTCCTGATTGTTGTGTTCTAACAGATCTAACTGTGCTCCCTGTCAATCTCACCCACATCTTTCACTAAATAGCGGTTATTGTATATTCAGACAAGCTTTGGCGGTACAAAATGCTGTCTGTCCGTCCAAGCACATCAGATTTCGGGCCTCAGCCTGTCTGATCAAATCAGCTCCTCAGCACTGAGTTGCATTAGGCTACAGATCCACATCAAAAGATTTAATGTTCCCCAGAAGCTATGCTGCAGACAAATGTCTACACATCACTGAAATGAGCCAACATGGCCTCTCTATTTCACATTCAAAACCATACAGCAATGTTCCTCTCAGCTAAAAGTCATGCACTCTGATTTATGAAAAGGCCAAGGCACGCATGTATACGTTGTATAAATAGGTTCAACGACAATGACATTTCAAAACTGATGAATGCGTTTGAGATTTTTGCCTCTGAGCATCTTACAATGCTTAGAGTGAGAAAAGAGTATATAATTAAAAGTAACAGGTCGACGGGCTCCTAACATTTGTAAAACTGTTGTCAATTCATCACGACTTGGAGTGATCAAGTCAAGTCTTTTGTCTGTTAACAAGCTTTTCAGATATTATGGTAAGTAACAAAGAGACCAAGAAACAAGACCAAATATACAACCTCTTTAGCAGAGGCGATAATAACATATTACACGTTTCATTTCCAATATTTTTTTCAAGTATTCAAGGATCTATACAGCCTAGAGACTTCATTGTGTCTCTGGAAGATTCAGCTTTCTGACTGAAGTATTTTAAAAAACGGCATTTTATTCTTTTCATATCTAACCAATTCTTTCCAGTTGTTCAGTGGAAAACATGGGATTTCTGTGAATGGAGGTAATGCCAGACCCAGAAGAAGATGAAAAGTAAGATTAGAAACTTAGAGCAACAATCTTCCCCCTTTTTTCTTACTTTGGAATTGAATTTGAGAACAAAGTGACAGGAATGGACTGAACCCCATCCCGTACTGCTCCAACCAGTTAGTCACAATAATGTGAAAGTGAGATTACATCTACAGCTGCATTGACCCTGAAAGGGAGGTGGTGAGAAAAGAGATGGAAGATCCTTTACCTAATAGCATAACTGAAGTAAGTAAACAGTCATGATCGCTATCTGCACTGAAAAATCAAGAAGCTGGCTGGAAGGAATATTTCAGCTTTCCTTCTCTGCACAAAGAGAAACACTTGCAAACACCCACCTCTTCCTGATGCTGACAGTGCAGCCATGGAGGCAGAGGGAGACAGAAAGCCAAGTGGGACAGGAACGACTATAAATCATTAATTTGGACAAAATGTCTGAATTGTGGCAATATGAGGGCGAATATGGGGGCCATCTCCAAATTAAACAATAGATAGCTCTGAAACTCTCATCTGGCTTCTGAGGAACATACAATACTGTAGCTGTGATCAGAGATATTTCATTTCTTGCCAATCTGCTGATAATTGTGATCATTTTTAGTGTCGTCAATCAAAAATAAGCTGCAGTTTGCAGTAAGTGTGTAAAACTTTAAAGCAGCAAAACCTGACAAGTTTTTGGGTTACAGTTTGTGTAAGTTGCATATCACAATATTTTGGTGCATTTAAACGGTGTTAAGATGCATGAATTTCCATGGTGAATACTGGATGATAAATTAAACAATGCAAAACATCTGGGTACAAATCTGAAATGGCATTTCAGGACAAAAATCCTTTAGTTTTGCTGTTTTTAAATCATTTTGCACTGGCAGAACTGATGCTTACGCAGCAATTCTTTTTTCTCTGAGTTTTTCCCTTCACTTTTTCTGAGCAAAGTCTGAGTTGTTCTTCCAACAATTTGCCTTTTGCAGGACACAGAACAACTTTCTAATGCTAAAAACATACATTCTTTGTGAAAATCAGTTCAAATATATCAATTGGAAAATTGACAGCAATGTATTGCTAAGAAAAAATAAAAACTCATAACATCACTATTTCAGCATGTGGTGTTTCAATATATGCTTGACTGTCTACAAAAACATTGCCTGAATACCTAAACTTTCCACATTTAGCATGTCCACTAGTCTATACATATGGCAAATGCCAGCAAAAGTATGTTTGAATATACAGTAGATAACTATACCAGCAGTAGTAGTAATAGTTCTGGTTGTATGGGCTACACTTCTCCTACGATCACATCCATAGCAGGTGTCCCATGTCAGATGTCATTGCAAATCCAATGAGCTTTGCAATGCACCTGGCATGCAGCTGACTAACAAAGAGTGTATGTAGCATGATGACTCAATCATCTGAGGAAGTGACTGATGAGATTCACTCAGCAGGAATGGTTGGAGGTCATTGGAAAGTATTATCAGGCTGTTTGAAGCTTGACTCACTGGGGCCAAATAAGAGGCTCACGTTGAATTTCTGTGTCTGATTCATATCATCTCCAAAACAAAAAGCAAAGGCTTGTGCTTCACTCTGATTGGAAAAAATGTTAGACCCATGTACACACACATGCAAACGCACAGTATGATTGTACAAAGTGTGCTGTGGTATACCTGAGGTACTCACTGCTGTGGAGTAAGGGTTCATATTACAGGCATTTTCAGCCCAGCAGCCACATCCATAATGAGCAGCCTTTGAAAAGAGAAACAGGCAGACATGTAAGAGTTTTGCTGTTTGGTTTAGACTTCACAGTTCAGTTTGTCAAGTATGGAAAAGTTTCGAAATTCTCAAATAAAAGCGCTGGGGAAAGCCTCACACACACCATACACGCCACTTTATTGCTTTGAGAGTCACTTATTAAAAAGTGACAGATACATTCCTGCAATCATGAATTCCTGAAAGACTTCCAGCAAAGGTAAGAGATTATGCCCAAGAACGCTCTGGAAAGCTTTTACTTTGAAATCAATAAAGGAACTCCTCATGCTACAGTATATTAATATCATTAAGTAAGAGAAAACTGAGCGTTGAGTTTAAATTAACAGCAAACAGCAGTGATGGCAGATTAACATTAGATATTATAGGCAGGGGAAAATCCTGTTTTTCTCTTTAGCTTCCATTATCATTCAGCATTAGCATTCAGCAACATATTATAATGTGACAAAGCTAGCTGTAGTTCATCATTAGTAGTGTACATTGGAGTATGGGTGATATACTTACAGGATAGAAGCCACTAAACTAAGACAAACTGAATGGATGGCATGTCTAAAAATACACTATCTCAAATACAGACCTCCTTCAATCTTCAGGTGAATAAATGTTTTGGTTCTCATTTACGTAACAAGACATCGGGAGCTCGTGCATGATTCTGAAGCTGGAAAGACAAAGTGAGGGCTGGATTACCTGGCCAACCCTGCCAGGATGTTTCATGGCCAGACCACCACTGGACACCGCTGCAGCTACATTGCCTTCCAGGTCTACCACAACGGCCCCCACTGTGTCAAGGCACCCTGAGCCATTTTCCTAAATCAAAGTGAAGACAGGAGTCAAACAAAGAGGGGAAAAAAAACAAATATATACAGATGGGTATTCTTGAGTAAGAACCTCAATTTTTCTAGGTAGGTTTAAATGTGTTTGTTTTAGCTAGAATTTCAGTCAAAATTAATGTGGTGAGTTTATGAAGGAAACATCTGAGCAAACGTTTCTATTCTGAAGAGTAATTTTTTGACATAGGACCTCTCCAAAATTAACAGGAATGAGTAAATATGAGAAATTTAAAAGTTGCTTTTTTCCCAGAACTGTCAAAATGAGCTGTTGTGATTTCATACATTTGTTTTCCTTCCCTGATTGCAGTTTGCCTTGGAAGGGACTTGTTTTGAACCATCATGAGTTAGGCTGCATGACATATAGAGTTCTACGAGAAAACAAAATGTGCAAAACGACATTACGATACATGATCAGAACTCCAATCCTACAAGAATCTGAGTCACTTCATTGAAGCTGGACTAAAGAGACCGGGTAAAAAACAGAAACAGCCTTTTCATCTGTTTTGTGCTCCCCTAAAATCAGCCCCGTCTCCAGACTCACTTGAGGCTAGAGAGAACCAGATCCAGTTATTTCCAAATGCTACGAAGACCATCCCGTCATTCCTTATCAGTGACGTCAAAAAGCGCAAAAAAAAAAAAAAAAAATCCACAGTGAATAATGGCACCAAAACTTAAGAGCATTTTTGGGATTATACTAATATGCTTTAGCTTTTCATCTCTGAAAATCACAACCACGACACACCATCATAAATATCTCTCAAGCAGGTGGCCATATCTCTCTTTAAAAAGAATGGAAACGTTTTATGGCTTGGCAAACACAGAAGCATAAAGAGAACACTGTGTTTGAAAATTAAAACCAGATCTGCAGCAATTAACATTTTTCTGTGAACCTGAGTATCTGTCAGTCGCTTTTAACACAAAAAGAGGATATTTCAGATGAATTGACTTGGTTGGGTAATAACTGGATGCCAAATTAAACTCTGGAGACGACTTACATGTGAGCAGTCACAGTCTAGTGAACTGAACAAAATGCTCGCATTGTAATCACCAATAGGTCAAGCAGGTTTGTGTAAACATGTAAGAGACTAAAGAGAAGGGCGAGCAACTTAAACCTTACACTCACATTAGGCAAACGGACCACCTGACACGTGAATCAATCATTTTAGACATTAAGATTCTAGGTCAACAAACAGAGTGTCTCAGTTGCTAGTCTTTCTTTTTATGAATAGCCAATTAACACTGAGAACTGATGTAACTGAACTAAATAAACAATAACACTGTTCAAAACAGATCAACGTAATATATCACACTTTTTAGTCCATTTCACACAATTCACATCCCAACCAAGATAAACTTTCCCACTCTCTGCAGTGCTGCTGCTGCTGCTTTTGATGGTGTTGAGTCCAGCTGCTTTCTACTCAGCACATCATCACTGCTCTCCACCGTTGTGCTGCTCAGTGTAATGAAATGTTGCACTAACTCACTTTAACACATTAAATCATTCCTTGGAATCCTCTGCATGACCCGAACCTTTATCTCACTTGATGGTAAGAACTTGAGATCATAGCTGGATGCATCTTCTTAGCTTAGCTGTGGTGAATTATTAAATTGCTTCCTGTGACAACAGGACTGGCACACATTACAGTTTCTAGGATTTACCAGCAGTGTTAATAAACGCAAACTACATCTGCACAGTGGCAATAAGTGGGTGGTGGAGCATAGATAAAATAACTTATGTTGAGGCCAAGATAAGACAAGATAAAAAAATATAAACAAAAATTTGCAAGAATGAAAAATATAGATAAAAAGTAAGCATAAAAATAGAATGACACTACAAAAAAAATTAACAAGGCATTATTTATGCTAAGGATGTAAATGTTACTTGCACCAGAAAATAAATAGACTTTACATCAAAGTAGGTATGTGATCATAAGGGCAGTGATAAACTGGCAACATAAATACTGATTTCTCTTCTGTCTGGAACTGTGGAATTCCACTTAGCAACACCCCCTAACTCACAATTTACCCCTAAAACTACAACCATACTTGATAAAAGTTAAAACACAACTCTTAAATATGTTTTATAGCAGTGGGAGTAAAAGCTGCAATCTTTATGCAGTGAATTTAGTAAACCTAAATCTTCCCATCTATTGCCTGACTGAAGTCCGTATTTCCTTAGCACAGGCTCAGGACATGCTGGTTCAACGCTGTAGAAAATGTTTTCAGCACAGATGTGAACCCTATGCTCTAACATTTAATTGGTAAAATATTACTCACATTTTCACTTGATTGTCGTCTTTTCTTTGTCTGATTATGTCCTGTGTCCATTTTCTCTGCCAGCTCCATTTTGCGCTTATTTCTCTTGTATGCAGATAAACTGAACTCTGTAAATAACAACATATTCGCACTGAAAGTGCAATCTAATTCATGCATATACATGAGGAGTAAGAGAAAATGTCTACATTTTACAATCACACCAAGGCCTTTGTCTTTAAAAGAGATGAGCAAGGACTGAGCAGACGAGATTATTTGCACATTAGCTCTACCACTATCCCATAAATCAACAATGTTAATCTCATCAGTGTAGAATTAGTGCAGCAATACTTACTAGTGGCCATTTTTTCTGAGGGGCATAATGGGATTCCATGGCTCACGGCCCAATCATGTGCTCCTCGCCCCACCAAAAAGCTGACAAAGGACATAAAATATTAGCAAATGGAGATGCAGTCTTATTAATGCAAAACAGATTGGTAAAGAGGACAATCACCAGGGAGGTATTCTGCCAGCTGAAAGTTTCCCTTTCTGTGCTTCACTCAACAGACGATTTGCAACTAAAACTGGGTTCTTAATACCTGAAGGAAAACACAGAATTATTACAGAGTTAGCAATTCATTCAATGTGATTTTATCAAAGAATAAGTAAATCAAGATAGTGAATTGGTGACATCAAGATGATGATTTGGTGATTAATCTTTTTTGAAAACACATAATCCTTTGGTCAGATCAATATGGGCAAAAAGCTCCTTTAGCACAGCTTAAAATATTCATACTTGGAATGAGGCAATGCTGCAGGCACAATGCAGCGGTACACAAGTCTGAGTCGACTGCCAAGAACTTCTGTCATCATTTATCAAAAACTAATGCATAGGTGATTTTTTTTAAGGCACAAACATTTTAAACATCATTCACACAATCCACATCATCATTGCACTGCTACTGTTGAGCATCCCAAACAGTGTCTTGTGATGGTACAGTATGACTTTGGGTTTAGGTCTGGTGACTGGGAAGTGGAAGTCATGCAAAATATCACTCATTGGTCTTCTTTGGACTGCAAAAAAACTTTGAAATACAGCATCTGTGTTGGCTACAGTTTGGCTCCAATCATATACTACATACAGATATATATTGATTGATATATCATAATTAAAGCAATCTGTCCACTTTCACCCTGATCTGCAATTTGAAATAAACTGTGAGGTCTTTTGGTGAATATCTTGAAGACAACGTTTTGCATTTGTGCTCAAATGTGCATATTAACAGCATCCTCCAAGTCAATGTCAATGCTCACCACTAATCTGTAGAACTCTCAGGTGGTACAAAGTAATTAATTGAAAAAGGAAGACAGTGGCTTCAGTCATTGCCATTACTCTTCCTCGACAGAAATTGTCGAGACATATAGCCGTGATATCAATACATGCAAAGTAACTCACCACTAATGGCGCCCACGGCTCCATAATGCAGCGACTTCCCATCCATGATGCTCGCATCACACTCTATCTCCCCTGATAAATTCAGGTTGGAGCCCATCCCGGCATTTGTAAAAGGAGAGTCCTAGGAGCAACATGAAGAATTGTTAATAATTGTTCATAACATTTATCATGATCCATACTGTCAATGTTAATATATTGTTTTTCCAAATAGTTTAATCAACACCAAAGAGTTCCTCTTTATTATACATTATTTCTTCTTATAAATTCTCCTTTAATGGAAATATTTCCACGCTGAATAGTCATTTTAATACACTTATGATTATTTTTTACTTTGCATAATGGCCATGTTGAATATTTTTATTAAATATCTGGCCTAAAACATGACTATGACATGCACAATTACTGGTGTTGAACTTAAAACACCACAGCACTATTCACTACAGCATATGAGCAATCACACTTCGTTTGGCCAGCTCAACACACACTTATGCGGCTGTCAAACTGTCTGTTTGCAGACATGGTCCGCAGTCTGTTTGGGATAATGGTATTCACATTGGTTTTGGGACAACATTGGGTTGCTAGCCAATGAGCCTCTGTTCTTTATTACTCAGCAATTATGAGAGTGACCTATTAGTTTTGAAGTTTTGTATGGAGTTGTCGATACAAGTTTTGTGCCTAGTAGCTCCTCGGGAAAGTTGATTATGATAGCTGACTGATTGATACAGAAATATTAACACCCTAACGCGTCTTTACATTGCTGTCACGACCAGTATGAACTATTCAGTATATTCAATGTATTTAAGATGAGACAGAAGTATTTGATGATTACTTTTTTTTTATTGTTTCAAAATGTTTGTTTCTCATATTTCCTGCCCTTGCGTGAGTAGGTTTCCCTGATGTTTAAATCATGAAACTCGACTCTAGAAGGAGTTATAGTGAGGAGGTACTGATAGGTGGTTATTCTACAGTCAACGCTCCACACACGAGCACTTGCTACACTCCACCTCTCTGCAGTTTTGTTTAGCAGCTGTGGAGTTCATCAGTGTCATTGTTCTTTCGTCTCAAAGCTGCCCCAAAGAAAATCACCCCTTACATCATCCAACAGGATGTGCGTAAATGAATCAGAGGCCTGTTTCAGATAAACACACACACATGTCAAATTCTGTTTCTTATCTCCGCTCAAAGCTTTTTGGTTGTTTCATGTAAGGCGTTTTTTATTTTTTTAAAGAATAATTTTTCAATATTAAGTCCTCTGATTGCTCCCGATTAAGTGCTGATTTTATGGACTGTGACCTCAGTATTATATGGTTCTATCTGTCATTTTGGTAGAAAAAGAGTTAAGCACATAAACTTAGTCGGAGAAGGATGTTCTTGGTGGATTATTTTTGATTTTTAATATTTCAAAAAGTCTGTCTTTATAAAGGGTCAGCTAGTCAGGGTGGCAAAACTGTAAACCCCTGTATCTCAAAACACATCTGGGGAGATAAAACCTTATAATACTATGGTCACGAAATGTTGAGTTCACATAACCAAACATGGATCAAAAAGGACCAACCTCAAGCTCAACCAGTGCCGCAGCCACTGCCTCCATTGCAAGAGCACCAGCTCTGAGTCTGTCCACAGCCTGGTAAAGACAAAAGTGGACAATAAAAGCTTTACAACAAAACAACAACAACAACAAAAACAAAAATACCATCTCTGTTCATGTTACTTAAATTCTGTCAATGGCAACTGGTCACTACATGATCATGACAGAATGCCACAAGACAGTGAGGGCTTCATTTGACTGTAAAAAAATAAATAATAATAAAATTAAAAAAGATTCCACCTCATATTCCTTGAGAGAATGGCCCCAAAATTCATTTCATTTTCACAGAAAATACAACTTGCATAACACATGGAGTTTATGAGCTAACAGACAGACTCTGGATGAAGTGCCTTCAGCAAGTATGCAACCCCCTTTTGGTTCATTTTGTGTTGATACAGCCTGAATATAAAACTAGGATAGAGGGTATGTTTACCTTAGTAGACAGACTGAAATAGAATTCAGAACAACCCATTTACTTGACACACACCTTGTTCCATCGAGTGAAAAGGACACCCCAAATCTACGTAAGTTGTAATATGACAATGTGAAGTGTCAACTCCAACCTAAATGACATCTAAATTAGTAGATGTGCCTCTAAAATTCTTCTGAATATTGTTGTGATGAACTGGAGTTCAACTGTAGCCAATTCGATTGGTTTGACACAATTCAAAATACAACACATATGTCTGTTTGACTCTCCACAGGGGACAGCGAAGTAACTCTAGAATAAATGGAGCTAACCACAGAATTCAGATACAGTGCTCTGATGAGGCCTGGGCAAGGCTGTAAAACAATGTGTAAGGGTTGAGAGTTCAGAAGAGCACAATGGTCACATCAATGGATAATGGAAAGAAAATAATATAAAGAGTCTTGCTGGGACTTGGCTTCCCAATCCAACCACTTCTGGAAACAAAGACACATAACGGCCTGCGAAGAAGTTGAAAAAAAAGGCATTTGAGGACTCAGACAGCAGGAACCAGACACATCTCATCACCCATCTTAGACCATCTCTCTCGTAAAGTGGTGGTAAAAATGATGGGGTTTCTTCACAGCCGCGACAAACTGACGGCCGTGTAAGGATAAAAGGAACAATGAATGGACCTAAATGCAAATTCCTGTGAAGAACCTGCTTCACGGTGCCAAAGAACTTTCTGTTCCAACAGCACAAAGATCTTACTACAGCCAAATGAAAACTGGAGTAACTTCAAAACAATAAATTGCTTTGTCGGCACAGCCAAAGCACAGATCTGAATCCCACTTAAAATCTATGAAATAACTTAAAGGCAGCTGCTCACAGATGCTCTTCGTTGAACCTGACCAAGCATAGGCCAACCTGTCTAACAGCTTTGGAGAAGCAGGGGGGCAGGGGGCTTCTGATTGGGTGGAAATATTTTTACGTTGTCATTAAAAAGTAATTTAAAGAGTAACGACAAAACAAATCTTTACTAATTGTTCAATTCATGCTGCAGCATCCTCAAATGTGAAAACAGTCATGGGGCTATAAACACTCTGAAAGCACCATGTCCAATCATAACTCAAGAAAAGAACCGTATGCTCAAAGTTAGTACAGGCAGGTTTACATATACAGTATTTGGTTATTTAGCAGCTATTTCTTGTTACATCAAACCAAAAATAAACAAACAAATCATAGCAAGCACAATGAGAAGTGTTTTGTCTTTTACATGTGTTAAATGTGAGATTAATGAATTAGTAGGTTTACTTCACTGAATGAATGAATGCAGAAACCTAAGGCTTGCTATATACAAGTGCAAAATACTACAGAATTACCCAGTAAACTTACTCGCTGGCAAGCTCGTTTGCACACATGCTTGTACTCCTTGGCCTTGGATTCAGAGTGGTATCCAGCTCCTGAATATAAAGGATGTGAAAAAGTGCTTGATTATTGTTCAAACAATGAAAGCTATTAGTTGCTACATGTATTGTTTCAGAACATTGTCAAAGCACCGATCTACACAGACAATGCAACAGAGCTGATGACAACATTTAAATCGCACACTGCGTTTTCTTAAAATGACACTAATAACTCCTCTCCTCCGATGGACCCTCTGTCAGTTTTCTCCAGGTTTGGACAAAACGAGGAGCATGTCTCAATACTAACATTCAGACACTAGTAAGATGATTTGTCAGCTAGAATGTCCTAACAAAGGAACAACATCAATTCAAAATCTGCTTATAGCAGTCTGACAGACTCGTTTTCCTTAACAGCACTGAATGAGTGGCAGAATTGTTACTTGTGCTTTCCTAGATTGTGGCTTGAGTCAGCGGGAAATCTTGTAGCCTACATGCACTTCTTGTAAATATCTCATAAAACTGTGAAAGAAAGGAAAATTCATGTCCTTATAGTATAGCCTGGGCATAGACCATAAACAATGAACATTAAAGCCCTAATCTGTGACTGGTATACTCTACCCTTTCCACCACAAGGTCTGCATGCACGACAAGTCATACACTGATGCTGAAATGTGCACCTTCTCCTCAGAGGCAAAGACCATGCAAAACTGACCTTCAACCTTTAGTAAGGCGCCATTGAGAAGAATCTTGTACAATGTACACAAATCACAAAACAGGTCTTAAACAATATGTCAGTACTGGAATTGGCCATTTTCTGACACAGAGGTTTCATTTGCTTCCTTAACAATGCTACAATAACCCAGTATAACAATATAAAATACAGTAATCATACTTCCCACAAAAACAGATGCAGGTCAACTTTGATTATGGTAATAATTGGTAGCAAATGCACTTCACATGATTAACAGTCTTATTGAAAAGGCTGAAATTTCATCAGATTTTGCATTGTAAAAATGGACTCTTTGTTGTTAAGTCAACATGTAAATTATGGTGCTTACCTGCATGCACTAACACAAATCCACCTACAGGTTTTAGCTTTTGATTCTTGCTTGATTCCTGTTGATTGCACACTAAATTGGCCAGGGGCGAGGAGGGTTGCTGCTCTTCAGCAGAATTCATTACATTTTCCATAACCCCTGCATAACTCGAGAAGCCAATCATGGCCTGTCAGACTGTGGTAAGGAAGTCATTTCAAGAGCACGCCTGTGAAAGAAACAGCAATTAAAACATTAATTTTTCAGATATAATACAAGAAAAATGTCCAGAAATGTTTTGATGGACAATACAGAGTCAAAGAATCTCCTGCACACTGAACAGTGTTTCTTGAGAGCGTGGAGTAAGCAAGTTTTTATTTTAACCAAATACTGCAGCAAATGATTCCACCTGCAAATATATCTTCACATGACAGACTGAGAAACTGTCGTTGAATTTTGTTAGTGATGTGTTTGGTTGAAGTGAAACTCAAGGAAACCTGGAGAAGTTAATCTAGAATAAATAATCCTGGCTTTCTGAAACACATTTAAAATGATAATTAATTACATTTTCAAGACCAAGTTAACGGCACTGAGGTCAGGGGGTCAAACAATAGGTCAAGAGGTGATTTAGATATTCAGGCGCACAGGAGTGGAATAGATTCCTAGTTAATCTAGTCTACTAGGACTAGTTTTAGCCTGAGAGTTAAGAAATGGCTTCTACAAAAGGCTCCTTTATTATGCTAAACAAACTGCTGTAAAATATAGTGATTTTTTTTGTGAGTTTGTGTATTTAGACCCCTGTTTTTACTACTTCCACGTGTGCAGTCTTAACTAGTCAGCATTGATTTAACAGAGATCGCCACAGTCAAGTATCATCGCTGCTGATTTAATGTCAAAGACCACAATAGAGATGATGTGATGACTTTACTGTGCTATCCTTGACAAATAAGCCGCATCTTCCTTTTATTGTCACATAAATTGGAATTGAAACATCAACAGTAAATCAGTGAACTGACAATGTGATAATGGTCTCAGAAACTACTTACATCAAAATTCTTGAGTGATTGTTGCTGATCACTGAAATAGTCCCCCCCAAAAAGTATTTCCATTGACAGACAGCATTCGTCTAAAGGTAAATTTGGCACCTTGGAAGTTTAATATGTTTAATCTTACTTCAGGAAAATGGCTCAGTTAATTTAAGACTAGGATTGTCATCAAATCAAACAATGTCTGAGAAAACCAGTCTGAGGTTAAACAACACTTCAGAGCTGTGTAGCAGCTGAGTTGGAGATTAAACTTCAGTGTTGATAATATCAGGTCAGATGATTTAACAATCCATGCCTAAAACCGATTTGGCATCAGGACAACAATATCTCGATATCTCTTTGCCTCTTTCAAGTACAGTGATAGTCTTGGTGTTAGTCTTCATTCGTTAAGATTTTAAAAACGCTTTGCAACTATTGTCAGCACTTTCTCTATCCAGTGCAGTGCAGCCTGCATCTGCCACTTTAGCTGATCTACTGCAGACAACCATCGCATGAGTGCGAGTGTTATTAGCTAAAAGGGAGCATTTAAAAAGTGGAAAGAAGTGAGCACATGGAGGTGACATGAAGATATCACCCAGTAGCATTAGTTGGTAAAGTAATGTTAAAGCTGACAGTTTATAGTCTCAGTTTACAAATACACCATATTTATTATAAATTAAGTATCGATTTATGGGCGACAATGAGGAGGATAACAAAGCTATTGCAAAACAAGCACAGTTCTGTATTTTCGTTAGCCTGTTAGCTAACTAGCTAACAAAACTGCCAAAACAAACTCAGCTTACGGTTTTTACTCCTCCTCTGTGAACAGCAGGCTTAGCTGGAAAGCACGACGGTACCTGGTATGCATTTGATACACACGAATGACAGGTGAACCAATTGGATTTAACAAAAACAAACTTTGCAATTAGACAATCTCTCTGCCCTCTATGCTACCCATAGCTAACAAGTCAGCGGCAGCATCTAAAGTACTTCCTGGTTCAGATACACGTTGCTAAGGAAGTGCGATCATCCCAAACATTAGCCCACGTGGATGCACTGCTGTCATCTTCCCGAGGTGATCGTTTCTGTGCTAAAGTGAATTACACTCTGCAACAAAACTATAAAATGTATTTACTGGTGGACAACTATATATATTACGATAAATTGCAGTTGCTGGTGCTGTGAAATTCATCTTTTAATCTTACTAAGTGAATGGGAAAGTATGCAAACGGAAAATAAATTCTAAATAATCAGAATCAGGTGAATGGACCAGATGAAAGAGGAATTTAGTTTTGAAAATGTAAAATTACCACTTAAATCTGAAAACTAATCTGTTTAGAAAATTATGTTTATATTGATTGATTGGTTTTTAGTACATCCCATTTACATTTCATTCTTTCACTTATCTATATTTTAAAAAGAAACTGTACCTTACAGAACACCTCATCAGGCTTTGAAATGAGGGTCTTCAAATCAAGAAAAAATCTGTGCTCTTACTGACCCAAGAAATCATGTAAAATCATGGGTGATTACACTGGGCACAGGTTGATGTACTTTATATGGTTCCAATATCCCCCAGGTCTAAATATTGGTGGAATTATAAATGAAGAGGGGAAAAACATTTTAACAAAGGTATTTTTAGTATTTAGTAAAGATTTAGTAAATCATCTTATATTTTCTATTTATCCTTTCTTATTTCTTTTTCTCAGCACAACCAAATGACCAATTCTCAAAGCCACACACACGTACGCGCGCGCACACACACACACACGAAGTAAAAAACATACTCAAATTCAAAAACATCTCTCCCAATAACATACCCCAATCTAGCCTCAAACTATTCTGCATCTAATCCAATTGAAATCCTGTTTTCTGTTATTATTGTGTCATTGTCTTTGTTTTCATTGTATGTCTGCCCAGTGCCCAATTCCCATCCTATTTTATTTTGTCTGTACACTGTTCTACACCCACCTCTGTCTGTGTCATGTCACCTTACACCAATAAAAAATAATAAAGGAAATGCCTATGGCTCTGTTCCACATAGTTTACTCTGGGAAGCAATAAATACTTTAGGATTTGATACTAAATCAAGGGGCTAATTAGGAAATATTCAAGATATTCAGATTTGCTTCAAACCTGTAGATTTTCAGTGCAGCATGGCAACAGTTGGATATAGGCATCATGACAGGATTTCACCATTAATATTTTTTCAGCAATGGAAGCCTTTTTTAGGGCATCGCAGGGTTTGTAGGTAAAGAGACAGTGTGTTCCACCAATATGGGCAAACATGGATGATGTGACCACCATTTCCACTGTACCTTGTACTAAAACATGCTGAGGAAGTTATATTGTAACCTTAAATGGGATCAAGTTTAAAACAGAAAAGCCACGGAGTATCATCATTGTTAAGAGTATGCTTGCAAGTACAAGGTTTTATATAGATGAACAGGCAATTACTGAAGCGCGAGAGAAAATTGTAAAAGGCAGTCTGATGAAACTCAAAGTGAGAGGGTTCAGGTCTAAGAACAGTTATTTAATGGTCAGGGAAGAGCAGCACTTACGTAGACAAAGAGTATTTAATGAAAGAGGGATATGCAGACTTTGGACTCAGTATTGGGTGGATCGACATGAGAAAACGGGTGCACAGGTCATTCACAGGCAAAGAAGAAGCACCTCCATAGATGTGTAAAGGCAGTTTCTCAGAGCGAGAAAATAGTCTCAGAAGGCCAACATACACCACCACCACCGGATGCATTTCATTGTGTTTGTTTAAGTGATGGGCTGTATCATTCTTTTGTTCACTGATACACACACAAAACTGGCTAGAGCAAATTTGTTTTATCAGTAAATGTGCACCCGAATTTGTTAATACTTCCTCTGACATCGTTGCAGTGTTACTGTTTTTCAGTTCTGCTTTGCCGCGTATTCCTGGATAAATTGCAAGCTGTGTGTCAGGTTAGACAACCGAGAACTTTTAATCAGAGGCCATGATTCACTCAAAAGGTATTTTTAGTGCGAGTTTAGGCCCCACAGCTGCAACTCAAGACTACAATAATCACTTTGCTTTCCCCAGCACAACAGCGGTGAGATACAGGGAGAGTGTGTGGCTGTTTTTGTGCAGATCCTGTCAAGAAGCAGATAATTAGACCCTCTGGAAAAACATTTGAT
>OMOW01109484.1:0-20703 GCA_900312555.1 Lamprogrammus exutus
CCTCAATGGAGATTATCGCATAGGTGAGTTGTACAATTCATGAACATACCAGGTTTCCCCAAATCACTCCAGTGGTGGCAGCGCACAGACAAAGTCAGTGCACCCATTGGAGGGGTCTGGTTCACCAAAAATGATGTTATTGAAACATAAAAGAATGGAAAGCTCTTTAACTAGGCCTACAAGCTTTAACATGGACTGCCATCACTGACCACGCCAAAGGTTGAAATATGATCAATCAGACACGATCAAATGTTTCTTTTTTATCCAAACAATAGCAGAGAACAAGCCAGTAGCCATTGATATGCCATGCGCGCCATATAAATCGCCGCTTGAGACAAATATATTGAGCGGCCAGTAGATGGCAGAATGAAACACGCTGCTAAGTGTTTCAAGTCAAACTAGCAAAACTAAAAGTGAGTGATGTTCTGTGGATTTGAACTAATTTGATAATCACCTGTGTTGTTCATTGACTAAAAGAAGATTCACCTAATAAGGAACAAAACATTTGAAAGAAATTCATTTGTAGAAAGACTTATACCAGTAGAAGATATTACGAGGTCTGAACGGTGGATTTGCTTTCTTGCTTTACTCATAGACTGACTAAGGTTCGTAGAGAATAAATATGAAAAGGTAAAAAGTCTTAAAAAGCATCACAAGACTCTGTAATGGTGACCCAAGTGCATGATGGTCACATTATTACCTCACAGGCTTGGAAGCGACTCTGCATGTTGGGAATAATCTTCATGGTGACCACTCCATTTGTTTCTTTCTGGAGGAGAGGACGACACGAGCGTGAGCGTTTTTGACGACGGTGCGAAAATGTGAGAGAGAGTCCAAACTCGGAGACGCCAACTTACCAGGATCTTTTGCAGCTGGTCTACACTTTGGTTGGTCACGCTTTTTCCATTGATTTCTGCTATTTCGTCCCCTTCGTGTAAGGACCCTGGAAACAAGAAGAAGCCAAGCGTGTTACAGCTGCTTAAGTAAGCTTTAAAAGTGTTTATAAGGGGTAAAAACACATAAAAGAGACAGTGAAGAATAAGAAATACAACATTGTATTTAATGGACACAGCAATAGAAATTGATGTAAAACAGATGAATTATATTATTGTTACTGATATTATTGAGCAATGGGATCGGTGGTCTAATCCTGCAAACAAGCTGGGAAAATCTGAACAGAAGTCAGAGCTCAGCCTCTCTTTTATTCAGACAGATGCCTGCTGCTGTTAATCGGTTGTTTCCCTTTTGTTTCATGCTGAGAGGCTTCAAGTGTCTGCCCGGAATCGCAACATTTTAACTCGACTCTGTGGACGATAATCACATGCTTGTTTCAATGTCTCGTGTCCACCCTTGATTGTATGTTTTTACTGACTGACTGTGTTTATTGTGATTTTGTGGACCATATCTATAGAGTTTTTATTTGATTGTAGAGTACATATGGCAAATAAACTAACGAAAGACTTGAAAGAACGAGTCATGAACATGTTTTAGGACATCGTGTGAAGTAGTCCTAAAGAGCTGGAGTTCATGTTGGTAAGGGATGCTGAGGCAGCGGTGAACAGTGACATTTAGTGACAAATAGAATGCAAAGAAGGCAGAGAAGGAGGTGATGTTTGTCCTCTAAATCAGAGTAGACAGGAAGATGGAGAATTGTCTGTTTATGTGACAAATGTGCAGTTTAGGTGTGTTCCTTTATCAGCAGGGGGAGTAGCTTTTGCTTTAGCTTTGCCCACACAAACAGCTGTGTTGATATTTGGACCAGAAAGCAGAAAAGACAAGGGTTAGTGTTAAAGGCCCTGCACCATAAACACCCGAATGGTCTGAATCACCATGCGTTGGACCTCGCAAGATGTCTTTCTGACATGTGAACTCTACTTTACGATAGACACGTGCTGTGACTGGGATGGAACCTGTGCCCTCTTGTTTACAGGACGTTCTTTCCACCGTCTGACAGATCACTCAGGATTGGATTCCTCACCTTGTCTGTGGATCATGCCCCCATGCAGTATTCTGGCCACAGTGCACTTTTGCTTGTCGTTCAGTTTCAGAGTGACCCCCTGCAGACAGAGATCACGGTTGGTGAGGAGGAAATCGGCAACGCAAAACCTGCACGACTCTGACAATGCAAAACGCGTGGTTGACGTACCATCGGCTCCGAGGGGCTTTTCTCAAATGCTACTTCTTTCATCCTGGTCAGCTCTGTGCCGTTCATGTGTCCGGTGCTACCGTTGCTGTAAACGTCCGCCCCTTTATTGTCATAGGTTTGCATAGTGACCTGTCATGACAAATCAAAGACAAAAGAGAAGCAGTTTAAATGGCTGAAGGCAGATCATCCACGCAGTTAACTCATAGAGCATTCACATTCCGGTATTTCCAGTATCTGCACTGAAGACTTTGCGCCCACAGCTGTTTCATTTGCAGTTTCAACATATGTTCAAGGTTGAAAATTAACCCAACGTTATGACACTGCATTAACCACAACCAGTGACCTGGTCCACCAGGTCAATGTGGTCATGGATACCAGCAGCATCATTGATAATCACACAGCACAGATTAAAGGAAACATTTTCTACTTTTAACTCACTCACATCACTTTTAATGATTTAAATCCTTCAGGTTTGACACCAAAGAACTAAACGTGTAATGTGATGCAATCGGGAGAATGACTCTGTTGTCATATGCGCCACTTATACACCTAAATGAATCCAAATGAAAGAGTCTAAAAGCAGGAAATTCCATTGCCATTAAATGTCCTTGATGTTGCTATGGCGTCAACACAGTTCAGAGACGGGACAAACACATTTTAACATGTGTACTGTATGTTATTTCTGGAACTACTTGTGCATATTTTAATCTAAAAATGCATTTCTGGTGAGATAATCAATAGTTATGAATGTTTATGTCACAGTGTTTTGTCTACAACGAGCCAGCATGAGTGCACTTTAAAATTTCTAACAAAAGAACCAAAGTGTTTAGTAATAATTAAGTGAACTGTGTTAAACGACCGCGATAGGCTGCTTTATGTTGGTGTTTTTGTATTTATACTAAGTGAGGAGAGTAAACAAGTTGTTTTCCCCTGCAATATGATCCCGTTATTTACCAGCTAGTGGTTGTTTTATCTCAGGACAGTGCCGCACAGGAATGTTTGGATTTGATCCAGTGGTGAGCAGATGTAATTACATCTTCTCCTGAAAGAACGCTGGATTACAATCTTGCTACAGATTAAATCACTGAGCTTTTATCCTGACACACCACACACTGCTATCTAGCTCTGAAATTCTGTCTGTTCCTAAGACGTATTGTCCCTATTGCTCGAGTTAAGTTTGATTTTTGGACCCAAACTAATTTCTAGATACATAGAATTTGTAATTTAATGATTCAACAAGCAAGATGAACCACTACATTGTGTAAAATTAGGTGAAAATGTAACATCTGAGAGATCTTATAGTGACATTTTTGTGTTTGCCAGTTACAAAAAGAATTTAGTGGCCCATTACAGGTTTCAGAATAAACATACAAAGTGTTAAATGGAGGGACATTTCCCTGTAAACATTTTTTTCCCTTCTGCTAATTGCAGACTCTCAGGACTGAGCAGGAAGGAAACTGACAAAGGTCAAGTCTACAGGTCAGATATTATCTCTAACCATCTGAGGAAGATATCAGCGAAACTCACACATATGATAAATGTTACGTATGTTAGTGCATTTAAATTTGGTGGAGTATTTTGTTAAAATGTATCCCAGAGTTCTGACGGTGCACTCTGTCCCTTTCAACAGTTTTAAGCTGCGGGGCATGTGTGTGAGCAGAGGACCCTGATGGGAAAACCTGTTCCTCTGTGGGTTCCTACACAAACAGTGTAAAGAGATAAACATAGCTTTTACCGTCTATTTCAGTGGTATATCACCAACATTTCCTGATCACACTGAACAGTCAACCCATCAGGGGCCACAAAACCCTCTCATAAGCTTGGATGCCAATTTTGGGTGTGGCAAAAAATGCCGGGGTAAACAAACAGCTGCTTGAATAGGAAACAGGATCCATTAAATAGTGCACTGCTTATTGTTCTAACGGTTAAAGTAGATTAAGTAGATCAAACGAAATGTGATCAAGGCATTTCAGAAGCCAAGTGGTATTTCCGAAAACGACAAATTCACCGTGACAATCTATTTGTATTGTTCCATTGTTCTACATGATCTAATCTGATGTGATTGATTTGATTGATCTCCTTCAACCCTTCTTCCTTGAAAGAACGCTGCTTGACAAAGAATTAGTCATCATTAATGGGTTTGTGTTTGGGGTTTATTTCCTGCCAGAATGCTAAGTATTGATCTAGCGGCTCTGAGAGTGCTGCAGAAGATCAATACTCCTCCACAAAGAGACAAATAAAACGTAAATGAATACCATATTTGTAACAGATAAGACTTCATTGCACATTGAGAAAAGAATTTGTGAGATTGTGTCATACTCCGAATTTTGGGTGATGTCTTTGGAAATGACAAGATGAAAAAAAAGCCATCTTTTAGTTTCAATGCAATGCAGGTGGAAACATGAACCTCTGACAGTCTGTTTAGGGCAGTGCCCAACTCTCAAATATGAATAATTTAGAGTAATCACACGAGGAGCATAACTCTGAGTGCGGTAACGCAACAGTCGGCCTGCAAATATATTTCATATATACAGAGTCAGAGAAGAAGCCGACACACATTATCTTCTTTTCCAAATTCCAGGTGAAAAATGTCAAGATAAATCACCTGCGATCGATTGTAGTTGATCATATTACTCCCACACGCATCATCCGTGAACTCACTGCTCCCTGAATTCTGACACTGATTTTACAAATCAGCACGGAGCAAAAAGAACACGTAGGCAAGATTGTAGCTCAAGGTTGCTGAACCATAAAGTGCTGATGTCAGGAAAGGAGTTTCCTCCCCTCTCCATTTCCCCCCGCAGCTCAATGCTGACTTATCAAATTCAGAGACAAAAAAGTTGCTGTATTTCTGGCTCATATGGAAATTTCATGGGAAAAATAAAACATGTATGCTCCTCTTAAAGTAAGGATATTGTGATCTTAACCTCCACTTTACCTGTCTTTACCAAATCAAATTCCTACAACCTAGAAAGCCTCAACTTAAACTCATACTTAGTGGTTACACATATACAGGATTTCATGTTTTATCTCAGTGAGTGTTGATCACCTTATGATCCAAGACAGGAATTTCAGAACATATTTCAAAACATAGACCACAATTTCACAATATATAAAGTGACCTTCAAAACGAAAAACAAGTCAAAAACAAACCACTTAGCCTCGAGTGACTGGTTGCACCAAGAATTTGGTGGGAGGTGAAACTACACTGTGATAAAGTGTTACAAATGTTTTAAAGGGGGCGCACTATTCTGTACGTGAAAACAACTGTATAAAGGATTTTGTGGCTGAAAAGGGAGCAATGTGAAGTGTTATCGATCTGTTTAACATTGTTTTTGCACCAATATACTGAATCAAGGTGTATAATCAGTGGAGTTCACCTTTGAATTGGACACCCATTAACTCCTAAATGTATTTACAGTAATTCATATCATATAACATGATGCCCTGAGGCTCTAACATGTGACTTTGCCTGGTTTACTCTATTTGGCAAATGATTTCAGTCTTTTTTGGAGAAAATGCAGAAGTGAATCTGTCTACTGGATTCCACTCAGACTGAGGCTGACACAGCAGTATTGAGTAATGTGGTTGTGACTAACTGATCACGTATTACATGTCAGGACAAATCCATACGATGCATATACACAGCAGTATTGAGTAATGTGTTGGTGACTAACTGATCACGTATTACATGTCAGACAAATCCATACGATGCATATACACGAACGCAGTCTGCTGCTGTAAGTGACGTTGTGTTAACATCAAAGGAGGTCTATTATTGGAAATCCTATCGAGGAATAACAACCCTCATGTGCCAAACCTATGCTTCCCGGGAGTACACATGTATACCAAAATATGGGCTGCTTGATACACAAAATAAATAAATAAGAGGTGAATAGGACCTTTACTCCTACCTTGTCAGACGTTCGTTTGCTCTGCAGGAGCTGCTCCAGGTAGAGGTCTGAGAGGGCTGTCCGGACGCTGCTGACGGGCTCCAGCGTGATGGCAGGTTCGTTTTTATTGGATTTTAACGTCATCTTTCCTTGTGAACAAAAAGTGAACCCGACGTGCCCCTGAGCAAGGTCCACGAGAAGGCTGAGAAGGATGATTACTGCTGATAAGGAGCCCGGCGAGTGTGATAAATGAGCGTGAAGGGATAAAAGTCCAAGGTTGTGATCAGCAGCGAGTGAGGGTGCACTAGCGTTGTGCTGAGCGGGGACGAGCTGACAAAGCAAGTAAACACGGGGAAGACTCTTGCTGCGTTCATGGACCAATCACAAGCTCCGACTTCCTATTACTTGCAAGGGGGGGCGGGGGCTTGCAGTCGGTCCGTTTCAGAAATGCAATGCTCTTGTCGCTGCAGTAACAAAATAAAGAAGAGAATAATTTTGACAATTTAATGATCTAATTGTTGTGTTTATATTGTGGCAAATCAATCTATTTATATTTGTTTTTACAAAAACATATTAAGTATTCAAATACAGACTACACACGCATTACATATACTTAGACCCCGAATGCCTCAAAGCCATCACCCCCACAAAAAAACACTTCACATATAGCACACAAAAACAAACTCACTGTGCATAAATTGTTAAAATACTCATACTACTTTAAGGAACCGTTTTACTTCCCTTTATGTTTTCCCATGACACACTTGGATCGTGATTTGCCAGTCAGCATTTCCTTCATAAGATTGCAACTAAATCCCTAAAGCTAAAGACCAAGTGCCTCATTGCCTCAAACAAAGCAGATGTTTTTATTCATGCTTAAAACTTCTATTTTCTTACATATTACACAAGACTAATATTTGTTGATCTGTGTTTAATTATATATTTGAAACTGTTCCCTTTAGTTTAAGTACACTGTAAAGCAATCCAGATGTGGAAATGCTCTGGTTTTTGGTTTTCTGGTCTGTTTAACTGTAACCAAGGGTTTATTAAACTTTTACTTTTAACATTACATTTCTGTATGTCCTCTTTTGCTTTTGGTCTCATCGTCCTATGTTTTTTTTTAAAAACATATAAACGCCAAATGTTTGGTATGAAAATAGAAACATATACCATAAAATGTATTATATGTTGAGATTGCGCAACAAAAATGCATATGTCAGTAGCTGAATGGGGTACCATGTGTCACCCTAAACACCACATCCTGGCTTGGTGGGTCTCCAAATTGATACGTGTAAACTGTGAATGCATAAACCCCTCGATTTGTCGACTTATGTACTGACTTCATGCAGTGAAGACTTGTCCAGAAATTCCACATCTCCGACAGTCTTTAAATGCAGCATTACTGCAGCGTTCTCAGCAGGTGTAGTCAGAGTGACGTAGCATGTTATGGTGAGGAGGCACAATAACGGAGATCCTTGCTCAGTACCATCTGCGTCACCGTGTTCATCGCAGAGAGTGATGGAGAACAGAATTTAAAACAGATTAAAAACTATTTTTAATTTTTAAATGAAGCTGCCCCAGACTACCACGCAGTTCCACACACATAGCAATACCAGGATCAACACTGTGCTATGAGCATATGGTCTTTGTCACATGGGGCCCCTAACAACACAATGGGCTCTTTTAGGATGAATAAAATAATAAATGTGTGCTGTAAATGAATTGTGATCCAATGGGATAATGGAAATGAAATAACAATACTGAGTATGAAGAGAGAGGGCGTATATTACTGTTGTCTTAACACTACAGGTCTTGTGAGGGGGAGGGGTCTATCTATGTGTGCTCCCTGTTTTATATGTGTGTGCACATATGGCATGCATGTGGTATGCCTGGCATGGAATGTACCTTTGATTTTGTATTCATTAATGAAAAAATAAATCCTTAATAAAACTAAAAATGCTCGTTGGACACGAGTCATCGGCCTGAAAATGTGAGTTTAGACCATACATTGGCAATCAAAATCTTATTTCGATTGCCTGCTACTTTAGTGCTAGAATGGTAATCAAGGGGAAAGAGAACAGGTATGGAGCTAAATGAAAAGATGAGCTGCCAGACTCTGTGAGGGCCTCCAGAGGGAGTCAACAGCATGCAGGTATCAGTCACTGTCTCTCTGCCAGCTAACTCTGCCATGCTTTTCTCAACCATTCATTTTATACACACAGACACACACACACGAATTGAAAGTTGCAGTAAATTTTATAATACACCCTTTTTTTCATAGTATTCGCACCTTGACTGGACCTGTTTCCCACCAGCATAATCATCCATTTGTTTCTATCATAAGATGCATTTTACAGCATCATCCGGGTATTTGATCTCTTTCTCCACTTCCTTACACTCGTTTCAGCACATTTTCATTGGAACAAATATAAACGATTGAGAACAAGTTCGATAGGTTAGTTTACCTGCTCCTAAACTGATCATGCTGCATTCACCAACCCAAGCACAGAATGGACCGATACGCGGGACCCCCCCTCCACCCACCAACCCCTTGGTGTTAACTATTGTGTGCGGAACAATACCACAGCAATCGATACTACGGTACTGAAGCACTTCTCATTTGTTATGGATTACCACAAAAAATAGCAATTAATTATTGTGTTTGTTACATGATCACATTCAAGAATGTGGGCATTCTACTCGCTACCTGGATATAGTACAAATCAGCTGTTTCAGAAGGATTAAATCACACATTAGAATCTATATTAAATCTAAAAATTTACGATGCTTAAACGTGTTGAGTTTGTATTTTTTTTATTTATGTATTTATGATGGGCAGCTTGTTTTATGTGATTTACTTCGTGTCCCATTTGGATTAGCCTGTTAAACTCAATAAAAAAATGTAATACATAGGTTTAAATACTCATCTCATTGTTATTAAGAAGTTATATCACACTTTTAAAACGTAGTATCGAAATTCTATCGTAATTTCATTAGATAAAATGCTTGAACTCGTCCTGAGCTTACAGTATATCCGGGTATTGACGAGGAGACCCCACTGCGCATGTGTGAGACCAGACCTTTAAAGTGTACTATGACGGTAAAGCAAGGGGGCACGAGCCGTATTACTCATGTCTCACCCAAGCGCACACAACTGCGCAGTGTAGCCAACAAGGAAAGAAGCAGCTAGGCGAAATCCTCTCAGAAGGGATCATCGAGACCTACGAAAATTCCCAACTTTGTATGTTTTTGAGTGCCATGGTCATTTATGGTCAGGGTTGGTTTAACTTTTAATAATACGGCCATGTTTAACGCAAAATGAGTACGGCGTTTCTGTGTGTCACGTGATAGCGATTCACCAACCCTTGATGAAGTCTATTCCCTTGCTCCGAGCCATCATCGACATTTACAGGACGAACATCAGTTGTCAGCATTTAATAATTAACCTCAGTGACTAGTTTTTGCCATGGCACTGGCATGAAGACCAAAACAATTAGCTCCTTCTAGTTTAAGGACACTGGTTCAACAAACTACACGAAGACACCGCTCTTAACTGCACCGTTACTCGTTTGTTGATCGTATAGTGATTATGTTTACTCCCAGTTTTCTTCGTGTTTTGAATTTAAAATTGCTACCTGCGTTCAAACAGACGCGATTGGTGTCTAGACACACAGCTTGGAGACACGGGTTGCAGATCCATGCCTATAGTTCGCATGCAGCAACTTTTCACTTGCACGAAGACTGCCTAGGTGAGCTTAAAGCAAACATGATTTACTTGTCTGATGTTTTTGTGTGGCTGATATATAAGATGTTACTTTATAAACACACCAGAGCTCAACTATGAAGGGAAGCCGGTGCATTTCAACTACGTGTGGCTGCGAGATCACTGCCGGTCTGCCTCCTCATTCAACGCCGACACCAACCAGAGAGACGTGGACACAGCGAGTGTAGACCTCAACATCCGTCCGGATAACGTGACCGTGCAGGATGGTCATCTCTTCCTTACATGTAAGTCAGCCCGGAGTTTGATTTAATGAAACAGTCTGATCAATTAGAAATAATTGACAAGAAAACAAAAACAACATGAAACATAATAATAAAAATAATTAATAATTCCTTGATAAAGGAAAAATATGTAAACAAACAAACAGACCTTTAACAACATCCGTAAATAGCACAAAGGTGGTTTAAAAAACAAAAACAAACAGAACAACAATAATAAAGTGCAACAAAATAAAATTGACATTAAAATATTCAAGAAATAGAGCAGCAGCCAAACAGACAGGTTATTAATCAAACAATTAAATTAAACAAGCTCTGAAATAAGAGCATCAGATCTGACTGATGAAGGATGACAAACCTGAATGCCATGTCAGACAGTAGCTTAAAACTATTGTCTGACATGTATGACTCATTAATTTGAGGGTTTAGGGTCCAGTTCTGCACCCTGTACGACCTTTTGTTTTCATGTCGATTTCAGTTTGTGCCTTTAACTTGCTGACTAAACAGAACGCTGAAGTTTTCATGTCAAGGGGGTGGGATTTATTGATGATGTTTTGGTATTGGGAAACAAGTGCACATGTAATCATCTGGTAACTAACACATATGTAGAGATAGCCAAGTAAACACAACAGTGTAACATTACATTTAGAACAACTAGTGTAACGTCATGATAAGCTGCAAAGCAAGTTCATTTATTCCTAACACCAATCGACACATTTTTCTCAAGTTTCTCCACAATCCCCAGCTTGTAGTATTTGATTCCTCATTTCTCATCCTTTTCTGTGCTCAATCATTTTCATGTACTCATTGTTCTTCTGTGTTCATGTCTGATTCCATCTCTTTGTAACTTTTCTGTTTCTTCTCCTTTTGTTTTGAAATTCCAGTTCAGTACAGTAAACATTTAGCTGCAACAATTCGTTGAGATACAACCGGTGTAACACTCATAGCTGATAATGTGTAACCCAGGTTAATCTGTAGATGAAGAAATCAAATCATTTATTATTTTAGGTTGCTTCAGTTGATAAGTCAGCTGTTACCCATGTTTGAACTGAATAGCAGGAATGATATCATTGAAAATGTCCCTATATTCTGGCTTGAATGTCATTATTATTACGCTCTCTGGCTCCATTAGTTCCCCTGTGACAGCACATGGCTGAAAGGTTGTGGTTGCTCTTTACACAGAGGTTTCTAAGTGCCACCCATTCATAGAAATAAATATTTTACCCACTATTAATCTGTATCCAGGTAAGGAAAAACTCATGTTAATGCACAATAAAACACATCACAATCAGAATGCAATCCAGTCTGTCAATCAGTCACACTGTGATCAGATTTCAGTTGCAGATGGCAGCTGTAAAGATAAAAGTGCCCTTGCATAACTTGAATTTAGACACTAGCCTTTATCTAGACTGATCATCAGCAATCTTCTGGCACAGTTTACTGTTGGATTGGAATAAAAATGTATACTGCTCTGTTACTGCCAGGGTTTTATATCTGTTCTGGATAACACATCAAAGTCCTCCAACAGTTACACACAATGAAAAGGAATTGTTAAAGTCAGGGTTTTATTGAATGTCAGACTTAAGCACTTATTCATGCTAGTAAACGGTATTCAGTAGATATAAATTGAGTTTGTTTTTTTAAAATGATCCTATTACCATCCAGGCAGCATTTTGAGCAAAAGGCAGGTCATTCGTTCCCCGGTCTCCCTTGTTGTAAAGACTAAACTGTATGCATATACTGTAAGAAACTTACCTTGAAAGTCACAGTAATTAACTGGCAGCAATTGACAAGTAACTTACTGTTTTTGGTAGCGGTAATAGTGTTTTAACTGTAAAATAGAAACTTTAATACTGTGTTTTTAAGTTACAGTATCAGTATTGTAACTGTTAAATAAAACAATTTCTTTAATAGGGTATACTTCACGTCATGCTGGTAATTTACAGATTACCAGTATTCTGCAGTACAAAAAAGTTTTTACGGCATTTTAAATTCTTGACACATTTTTTAAGCTTCAACAATAACTGCAGAGAGACAGCAAACCCATTTTTTAACTATTTATTCTTAATTGTTGAACGGTAACAAGCATTACAGATTTTTCTTGTGCTTAATGGGCTACCACAAACATAATATACTATGAATTGTCTTCCATAGCATAACCCATGTACAATTATCTTCCATGTCTTCTAAACTGTGCATAACTGACAAACGGCTGCATTCTCTACACATTTAAAATATTAGCAACCATAAAACAATGGATATTAATATCCAAAAACATGAGGATCGCATATTTAAAAACAGTGGCGATAACAAATCAATGCAAAAAATATGAAGCCATTTCTTCTGCCGAGCCATTTTAGAGACGTTCTATAGTTGAAAAGGCACTCTCACATTATCAATATTCTTACATAAAACACAATATTTAACAACACTTTGAGTACAAACTACCAAATGCAAAAATGGTGGTAAACAATTTAATTCCCCAAAACAAAGTCCACTCATCTAACCTAAACATTGGGATTGTGGGGGAGTTGCCATAGTACGAAGGTGTCGATAAACTAACTGCTGTGACAGAGCTGGCATGTGCTCTATAGGAAATGAATACTCTATTTGAGGTAGACGGCTTAAAAAGTAACTCTAGCTGTGTCCCAACTCTATACTACATTCTAATTCTCATCAGGTTTTGAGTTTTTATGCACTTACCCGGGAAAACGACCCAATTAAATATCAGACAAAATTAAGTATTACATCTTTAGAAAAACCTTAACGCTAACTGCAAAAGCGGTATACTATAAAGATAAGTATATAGTGCATACTTAACAGTTGGTATATTTTATGGAATTTGGACCAAGCATCTGCATCCCTAACAGTTTTATTTAACCAATAAAAGTTATTTTAAAAATTAATTACATCAGCATCTTCTTAATAGTGTTTTGCCCTTTACAGGCAAATCCACATGCACAGAGAGCCCACCATGTTCCACGGTTGAACAAAAGTGACTTAGCTGAACAAAAAGGTCTATATCACATCTGGTCATATCTGATGTCTGCCGCTTTACAGTTCTTCCGGTTTTCCGGCTTGTCTGGACCTTGGCACTGCGCTTGCTGGATTAATCCTGATGAGGAACCTAATAGAAATGAAAATGGAAGTTATTATTTCGAATCACCTGGCCGGTTTGATGAGCACATCAGGTTAACAGGGGTCCTCTCAGGGCAGATCAACAAGGTTATAGAGAGATCAAACTCTTATTTGATAATTATCGGGCAAACCTAGTATTTCAAGGTTAGGATCAAAGCAAAAGGATATGAACTTTAAGAGCAAAATCTTATATGTCAAAGTGCCTCCCAATTGTTAAAACATAATATTCACTAAGATGCTGGTTGGAGTCTTGATCTTAAGACGTCCTATTCTTGTATTGCCCAACAGCAGACAAATGTCCATGGTAGATTTATTCTCCACCACTTAATAACACCAGTATATGAATTTAATGGACATAAATTGATTGCCCATGTAAATATTTTTAAATTTCCCTTCTGTCGGTATGATTCTATGTGTCTTCATCATGGGATACAAATTAATATTCTTTCACCGTTCATGTTTTTTTTCCTTCCTATTTCTTGTATAAAACAGCCATTTTTCTTCTATAGAAGAGGGAATGTGGATGATATCTTCACCTTGCCACTGAGGTGACATTCAGGTTTTTCATTGTTGTGTAGTGTTTCTAAATGAATTCCTAGTTCTCAAGAATTTTTGCCCCGTTCCAATAAAATCTGAGTACAAATCTCTATCGTTCATCCAAAAACCTTGGCTTCAATCCATGGTCAGCTCACTGCGTCAATCAACAGTCTGCCAGTCTGAAGTGATGATGGGCGTGCAAGCTCTTGATCTGCACTAGAGCTGATAGTCATCCGGTGCAGTGGAGGATACACCCACAAGTCACAGAGCTCAGGTCGGAGATTGGCACATTTGAAGATTTTTCACACCAAGAACTGGTGAAAATCCCATGTTTTTGTCATCAGGTTGCAGATTATTGGTCATCAAATGTTTGTGGACCCAACCTGAATGATGTGAGATACCCAATGGATACTTGTGTTAAGTGCAGATTGACTATTACCCAGACAGAAAGATGGCCTCTCATTCCTGAAAAAAAGATCTAGCAGGGCAGGAATATCCCAACTGACTTGTGGCAAAGGTGGCATCCCAACTAGCTTAAACACCTGAACTCAATAATCATGGGGTGTGTCAACATACTTTTGGCCATATTGTGTGTGTTCATAGAGGAGAACTTCATCTGTTTGTGTACATTAGGCAGTGTTAAGGATCTGACATTGCAAAATGTTAACAGAAAAACAAGATGCACTCAGAAATCAATATTGTGTAGTTGAATTTAATCCTTTTAACTCTTTTTTCTCCGTCTCTTTTCTGTACCCCAGGGCCTGGTGGTCACGTATCCAAGTACAGCCTGAGCTGGCTAGCTGACAACAGCTATGAGAGAACAAAGCAGTGCACTGTACAGCCGCGTATCCCTTGGAATTCAGACATCTATAACAATGCAAACATAACCTCTGCCAAATGGGACAAGTTCATGAGCTGTGATGATGAAGTAAAGAAGTTTCTTCAGAACTACCTGCTGTACGGGATTGCTTTTGTAGACGATGTCCCAGCAACGCTTGAGGCCACAGAGGCAGTTACCAAGAGGGTCGGTTTGATCAGGTATAAAGAAGTGCACACTGCAAACTGGCTTCCCAGGAATTGCAGTTACATGGACATTTACTGCATTAGTGATGGACATGGATATTAGTAGTGCACAGTTAAAGGTATGAAGGCAGAGTGGTGGATGTTTTGCATGTTAGTCCTACAAGTACGGTGTGTAACTGTTTGTCTCATTGAAGCCACACGACTAATTCATCACTTGCAGCCCTCAGACACTCCCTGATGAAGGCAGACACTGCCAAAAAGCGCTGGAGAAGCTTTTATTCTTTTATGTCTCTGCTGCCATGGAATTATAAAGGCTTTGTTTTATCTTTAAGAAGAGTGCCATGGAAATTGGTCTCATGTCAGTTTTGAAGTAGAAGCTGCTGATCCACTTTGTGTCTTCTGTGATGTTGAATTACCAGAGAGACGACATATGGAAAAATGTGGACTCTCACCTCAGATTTTTCCAGAGGAGACACAGCCTTCAGCAAGGTGGCCCTGGACCGTCACACTGACACCTCCTATTTACATGAACCGTCTGGGTGGGTATAAAGACAGACCATAATGGGTTGTGTATCTCAAATGTCAGACATTTGGAATTGAATTTCCAATAGCTCATATATAAACTGACCCTGAATCGTGGCTTTAGTGTCAACTTATCGCTTTTATACTCTGCTTACATACATCACAGTAATGTCAGAAATATTGTCTGTACTCTTTTGAATATTTGTGTAACGAGGGAAAGTGAAGGGAAACAATATAAATCTTTCCCTCTTTTCCTTCCTGTGAGTCCCCTCACAGTAAAACCACAGACGGCCACACTTGGTGGGTTGTTTTTTGTTTTTAGCTTCTCAGTGTTGTCGCTTGCACATTCCCCTGAATGATTAGTGTAATATCAACCGAGGAGGAACTCTGGAAATTTTCATTTATATTTTAAGGTTAATATTACGGGAATATGGATTTGGCGGATTCCATATGTGTGAAATAATAATAAAGATAATTATCAGTGAGTGATGTACCGATGAGATCAGAAAGGATTATTGTAAACATTGCTTGTGGTAAGATAGGACAATCCCATCGGGTGGTGCTCCTGTAATCATCTCTACAATGATAACACAAAGTAATACTGCTATGATCTGAAATAGTGTGGCTTACACTGCCCTGTCATGCAATAACATTAATGATGAATGTTACAATCACAGAGGCAGATACAAGAATGGTGTAACCGATTTAATGAAGGTGTGAAAAAGGGCAAATCTCTGTTACATCGGTATATCAACAATTTAGCCATGCCCTTTACAGCTCAATTTGCAGATGAAATGCATTAAACAGGTGTGTCCTAACAGAACATTTTAACTATGTACTATTTTATTTATTTTATTTTTCATTTCGACGCAATATTCAAGCAGTCACACAAACCAGCCTGAATACACAAGATGTTCTGGCTGCTCTGTTGACACGGATAATTCTTAAAGTTTCATTTCCTACTTTATATTCAAATGCATTTTGTATACATACATATGCATTACACTATTCCACACTAATAAATACAGTTCTAATTAATTCTTCAGTACAATCTGCAGCGGTGTGACATAATATTGAAAAAGAAGACACTTCGTGTAGGAATTTTAATCACTGAAGTCACACTTTGAGTATCCTGTTCAGGTGTCTGGTGCTTCCTTGAATAAGGAAATTGTGAATAATCAGCAAGTTTTAACAATTTCCAGTTTAACAAAGCTTTTTGAATTCATGATCTGGTTTATTTACTTGATGTCATCGATTGTTGCTGCAGGATTCAGGTTTTCCATACTCTCAAGCATGAGGGAACTGGAGGAAAGACGCTGCTTGTAGACGGGTTCTACGCTGCAGAAAAACTGCGCCAGCAATCGCCTGAAAACTTTAAGCTGCTCGCCAATATACCCATCAGACACGAGTTCATCGAAAACACAGATGGTCACCGAAACCACATGATTGGCATCGGCCCTGTGCTCAAAGTGTATCCTTGGAACAAGGAACTTTACATGATCCGGTATGACAGCACTTTAATTTTGAATGACATTATTCTGGGATTCTTGGAAATGAGCTCTCTGGGTTTGTACATTACTTTGCTGCACATATTGTTAAGGTTAAAAAGCGCTTTGACGTTCAGATTTCTTTTACTGCTTAACATTGATTTATTATTTTTCTACATTAAAATGTAAAAAATGCAGTGCAGCTGAAGTCCTTCCCAACAAGGAGAACAAAGAATTCTTTACTCAAATTGACTGAGAAACGTAGACTTGAGGAGCTTAATAGTAATATTCAACAAATAAGTAAAATGTCTGTCCTTTTTTTAAACAGATACAACAACTACGACCGTTCGGTGATAAACACAATCCCCCATGATGTTGTTCAGCGATGGTATGTGGCACATCGTGAGCTGACCGAAGAACTGAGGCGGCCAGAGAATGAACTGTGGGTGAAACTGACTCCAGGGAAAGTAAGAAAGCAAAACCTCTCAAAATCATAAATATGACTTGAAAAGGTCCGTATTTAACAGAATTAAGTTTGAATAAAACTTTACAGATTGTTACTCTCCTCCAGTGCTGTTTGCTTGGTCTGTGCACATTTCTCTTAGAGTTTTACTGTCTCTTCTATTTACAAGGTGATTTTCATCGACAACTGGCGTGTCATGCACGGGAGGGAGTCTTTCACCGGTGTGAGAGTACTGTGCGGATGTTATCTGACCAGAGACGACGTCCTCTCCAATGCACGCTGCTTTGGCCTTCAGGCCTGATCCAGCATGAATCGCCCCTTTAATTCTGTGCCTTATATAACACACATGATTAGACTACATTCATGCACTTATCCCATGATAGACTATCAATGTTTTAATTTGATCCAGATCTGGATACAATTTTAAAACAAAGCAATAAAATCCTGTCATTATTAGTGGTGATGTGCCGTTGAGCACTTTTGCCTCACAGCCAAAAGGTCCTGAGTTCAAACCTGACCCTAACCTCTTCTGTGTGCAGTTTCTAAAGTAGCAGGAATGGGTTCAGTGCAGATGAAGAATTTCACCACTGAAGTGTATGATCAATGAAGCACATACTTTTTTAGCTCAAGACACATTTTGCTTTGTTTGGCCTTAGTGGAGGAATGAGCTCAAATGAGCATCCTACGAGTCACTTAGATATTTTCAAATTTGATATTCACACCTCGTCTTTGATACATTAATTGATTAAGCTGAAGCTATGATTTAACTCTTTTTTAAATTTCAGCAATAAAGACTAATGCAACAAAAAAGATGGTTGACGTTACGCTTATTTTTTGATAAGATAATGCAGTAAACTGCAAAACACTCTCCAAACAACATAAGATGGTTTAGCGCAGTCCTTGTGAACACACAGAGCATTGACTAAGTGTATTTTTGGTTGTATGCTTAAAGCCTAGTAGAGTCTGTTTTTGTGTTAAATTAAGTGCTTTTATTTTGGAATTGGCATTTTATTTTGAAATAGTTGCTGTTATTCAAGTATATGCACCATATGTGGTAACAACGGGCTAGTAATGCCATAAAGCCCATGTAAGGAATAATGTTATGCCTTAGCACCCCCCCGAAGTTGTACCAAAGTTTGGCACTGTAAAATTGGCCACCAGCTCATTTGCAATATTTCTCACTTAAAACATATTGGAGGAGATACTGGCCAAAAAACCATTGGCGACTGTATGAACAGAAGAGGTTATGTAGACGGAAGCAAAGGCCTAACTTTGCCACTGAGGTGAAATTCAGGTGGAGTGTTTCTAAATGAACTGTTCATGCTCATATGTTTTGGCCCCGTTCCAATAAATAGTGGTTCTCAGTACCAGTCTCTATTGTTCATCCACAAACCTTTGCTCCAATCCATGGCCTGGTCACTGCTTCAATGAACACTCAGGGCAGTCTGAGGTGATGATGCAGGTACGTGTCTGGGTGTGCCAGGTCTTGATCTGCACTAGATCTGATCCTTATCCAGTGCAGTGGAGGATACACCCAAAGGTCTCAGAGTTCAGGTGAGGGCTAGGCGCATCTGAAGGTTTTTCACACAAGGAATTGATGAAAATCCCACCTGTTCTCTCATCAGGTTGCTGATCATTACCCATCAAATGTTTGTGGACCCAACCTGAATGATAAGAGATACCCTATGGATACTTATGTTAAGCGCAGATTGACTATAACCCAGGCTTGGCTTGGCTCTTGAATAATAATACCTGCTGAATATTCGTGAATCAATAGTTGAGAACAGCTATGAGAGAAGGAAGCAGTGGGATTCAGGCATATATAACAATCCGAACCTAGCTTCTGCCAAATGGGACAAGTTCATGAGCTGTGATGATGAAGTAAGGAAGTTTCTTCAGAACTATCTGCTGTATGGGGTCGCTTTCATTGGCGATGTCCTAGCAACGCTTCAGGCCACAGAGGCAGTCACCCAGAGGGTCGGTTAGATCAGGTATAAAGAAGTGCACACTGCAAACTGGCTTCCCATGAATTGCAGTTACATGGAAATTCGTAGTGCACAATTAAAGGTATGAAGGCAGGGTGGTGGATGTTTTGCATGTTAGTCCTACAAGTAGGGTGTGTAACTGTTTGTCTCATTGAAGCCACGTGACTAATTCATCACCTGCGACACTCAGACACTCCCTGCTGAAGGCAGACACTTCCAAAAAGCGTAGAAGAAGCTTAGATACTTTTATGTTTCTGTTGCCATGTACAAATAAAGGCTTTTTTTTTTCTTTAAGAGGAGTGGGGCTAGGCTAGGCCCCTTAGTTCCAGTGAAGGGTAATCTTAACGCTACAGCATACAAAGACATTTTAGACAATTGTGTGCTTCCAACTTTATGGCTACAGTTTGGGGAAAGCCTTTTCCTGTTTCAGCATGACTGTGCCACTGTGCACAAAGCTAGGTCCACAAAGACATGGTTTGACCAGTTTGGTGTGGAGGAACTCGAGTGGCCTGCACAGAGCCCTGATCTCAACTCCACTGAACACCTTTGGGACGAATTGGAACGGCGATTGCGAGCCAGGCCTTCTCGTCCAAAATCAGTGCCTGACCTCTCAAATGCTCCTTTGGCTGAATGGGCACAAATTCCCACAGACACACTCCAAAATCTTGTGGAAAACCTTTCCACAACAGTGGCGGCTGTTATAGCCACAAAGAACAATACAACAGCAACATCATCAGTAATCAGTAATAAGTAATTCATCCAAATTTGTGCATCAAGATTTCCATCACCTAAGTGTAACAAACATCACTGAGACGCAGAGTCTGACTGTTATTTTAAAGAAATTAGGGTAAAGATGGTTGACTTTGTGCTTTTTTCTTGGTATGATAATGTAATAAGCTGCAAAACACACCCCGAACAACTTCTGAGTGATGATATTGGCCATGAATTAATACTACTGCAGCACATTACAAAGTTTTGATTTAGTTATTCTCAGTGCAAATTAGGTTGTGGAAAGTATTCTAAACTAACTTGTAATCCATATAACAATGATAGAAATTAAAGTTTGGCACCGTAAAATTGGCCACCAGCTAATCTGCTAGATTTCTCACTCAAAACATATTGGAGGACTCTGCCCCACCATCTTTCTTGGCCAAAATATTTTGGCTACTGGCGCTGAATTTGCAGTGCAGTGCCTAGTTTGTTTTACATTCAATTTATGAGATTGACTGTGCCAAGGATGTAGTTGTTTTATGGTTGTTTTCACTAAATGAGAAAGAATTACAGTGTTTAATGATCTGTAGCACAAAATGACTATAGTTCATATGCAGTGGGATGATAGGGTTGGTGATCACTGCCAATTATAGATCTTAATTGATTCTGATAATGTCTCACAGAAGTGGAGTCCAAAAGCAAGGTCCAGGGAAACAAAGCAAAGATCAAGAGACCACGAACATTAAACACTCGGAAGATTGCTGGAACGCTAGCCACGAGGTAGAAAGAGGCACTA
>OMOW01109485.1:0-17210 GCA_900312555.1 Lamprogrammus exutus
AAAATGGAAGTTTGAACATGACAGGCACAATGTACATAAGTTTACTCAGTAAACAGTTTATGGTGATACTTTGACTGAGGTGTTCTGCCTCTAACGTTGAAATGAGTGATGTGTAAAAAAAAAAAAAAAAGGTTTGCACAAAAAAGCAACAATGTTTACTCAGCACTTATACATGGATATTACTTTGACTGAGGTATTCTGCTTTTATAAATATTAAATTGCTATATGTAAAATAATTTTATGGATGTTAGGCTGTTCTGTTCTTTTGTGCTGTCGTTATGCCTGTGTTTGGATACGCCTATTAGTGCGTGCGTCGTGTGCGCACGTTTCTTTATGCTTCAGTCACCTCCGGGGATAGTGGGGGTCGCGAGTCTCTGGCACCATTATTTTGGGGGTCGCAGGCTGAAAAGTTTGGGAACCCCTGCTCTAAATGACACAGTGGTCTGGGGGAGTGGGGATGTAACCTCTAAAAAACCTGAATACAGACTGAGTTAAAACTGTCTGTAATGTTGCACGACTAAATTTAGGATTGTATTTAAAATAATTTAACAGAACACAAATTAGAAAGCTTTGGAAAATAACTTGCTGACTCTCACCCACACACATGCTGTCTCTCTCCATCTCTACTCCCCCATTTCATTCCTCTCTTAGTGGCACGTTTTGCAGTTTCTAGAGTTTCTAATGACTGTTCACTCCACTCACATGCACACACCCACACACACACAGTACCTGTTACACTGCTGCATGATAGAGATTTCCTTGATGATCTCCTGAAGGTCAGACTCCACAGGAACTTGTTTGATAGCAACAATCTCTCCAGTTTCCTTATAATGGGCTTTAAACACACAGCCATATGACCTGCAGAAACAAAAAGAGTTTCTTACAGTACGCATCAGTTCTTTTTAGTGCTGACAGGCACAGATAATTATTATACACGTATGAGTTATTTTTTATGTTATTTCCCATATTCTGCTCAAGGCTTGTGTGGACTGAAGAATTATGTGCGGGAATTTCTTCATCAAATAAATAGATAAATGAACCGCCAAATCTGTTGTTCCACATTTTCATGGATCTATTTAAAGCAGTCATTCTGTGTATCTGAGTTTGTTCTCACCTGGCCAAATCAACTGAACAGAAGTAAATGTTCTCGAGTTGCAAATACAATGCTTCAAACATGATTGTTGTAAACACTAAGTTAATTACACTCATCAAAACTTATGTAGTTGATGTCTGGGTTAAAGCTGGGTTGTAGTACCCGGCGTGTCGGCAGTAATGCTTGTAGTCAAAAATAATGACGACAGCATCAGTTGCTACATGCGCAGATAAAGCGGGGCTGTCAGTCAGGCGTTCAGAACAGGAAGCAAGTTGAAAAACAGGAAATGAGGAGGCAATGGTTGTGATGAAGGGTAAAAGAGAAGGGAGGAGCTTAAATGGTAGAGAGAGAGAAAATGTGTGACAGAAAGTATGAAAGGTAAAAAGAGGAAGGCACAAATGATTAATAGAAACTCAACAACTCATGTAAAGACAGCAGAAAGTGATAAAGAGAGGGTCCATCTAATTCATCTGCACAGGGCTGTGTTGCTGTGTCAGTCAGCATCTGAATGGCTCACCCTTCACCCAGCTTCTCCAGGACATCAAAGACTTCCTCTGGCTGTTTGGTCAGGCTGTCTTCACTTAACTTCTTTAACTGTCTGTAATGACATAGAGGAGAGGGAGAGAGAAAGAGGGAGAGAGCCACGTGAAATGGCAGTAAGAAAGGAGGGAAGACAAAAGACAGTTCAACAATTCGGAGATTCTTGTCATTGTCAAAGCATCACTAGCTTCCCAAAACCAAGTGACAGAAGTGATAGAAACAACTTACTGGAAGTTGAAAGCCACAAGCAACTGATTTATCACTGTATATTTAGAACAGATTTTGGCCACTCAGATAATACTATTATTTAGGGCTGGATATCACTCCAAACATTTCCAAAACAAGCATCAACACAGCTACTTTCACTTTAATATGGGCTCCACAATAATGCTTTTTAGGGATACATTCTATATTTTAACAGAGGTCTACACATAAAAGTCAGAGACAGACAGCTTAGGCTCTTTTTAGCTTAAAAAATACAATTCAACAAAAAGAAGATTAAAAGACAATCTTACTATTTGAAGATATCATTAGTTTGACACCAATGAAATCAACTATTAAGGCATTAAAACTAACCACTGAGCAACACTTTTTAATTCTCAGTATTGCATAATTTTCCTCAGGCGCAAAGAATATTGAATTTTGATAAACAGCCTAATTGGAACTGCAACGCTCATCTCAGAACAACATTAGGCCTTTAACAGTACCAAGATGATTCAATACCTACTCCTGTAGCCCAAGTCTCATGTATAATATATAATCTAGATGTGGTAATTAAGGAAACCGGAGGTATATAGACCTTTTGAATTCATCTACCTTTTGAGTGATGCTAACTTCCTATGAAGCCTTTGTTCTTTTCTGGAATGTGAACAAAACAAAAAGTCTGCAGATGCTTGATAATTCAATAGATAAAAATAGCGGGCACAAAAATAGATGAGCTGAGATGCAGCTTTTGATGACAGCAGGTGACAAAAAGGAAAGATAAACATGCTCGACTATACTCAGACTTACATTTGACAATTATACTGGATGAAAAAGTTTTCTGCCTGGCTCTAAAACAATTTCATAGGGAATATGATTGTTGATGGACATGAAGGCTGCACCTGTGTTCCCTACTCCTATTTGTGGTGTTACTCAGTTTTCTCATTTCTTGGCTTGCATAACAGATGAAGTTGCTGTTTTATCTCAGATCAACCTAAAATCCAACCAGGCTATCAGAGTGGAACAACCTTTTATTACACAACATACACATCATACTCATATTAGTTAGATCAATGAATTGGGTACAGCCACAGGCTTTAAGGTGTTTATGTGAAGATCTGTTCAACCTAAATTTGAGTAACTGCACTGGAATAACTCAAAGATATTCTGTCATTCAACACTTGGTCCTAAAAATTATTTATTCTATAAAAAGTTCTTAACAATTATTTAGGACACTTCTAATCCTAATGCTTACCTTCTGGTTAACCTTTTGGGTATTACATTAATTGTATTTTACTATCAGGGGCATCACTTTCATGTATTCTCTTAAGAGAGCTGAACTATACTGACAAAATCATGACAATTATTCAATACCTCACTTTTAATAATCACTACAATCAATAATTTACTATTGGGAAGTAGGGGCATATGCAGAGAAATTTGGGCACACTGTGATCAAGATGCAAATTAAACCATCTCTCTTGTCATGACCTACATTAATGAACGAGCTGATTTGTGACGTTCTTTAAAGCATATATGCCAGATTTCCTTTTCTGTTCAGGATGGCCACACGCCCAGCTTCCCTATGTGTACACTTCAAGCCACAAGTCATGGTACACACAGAGATCTGAGCATTGAAATGCTACTTTACCCAAGCAGCCCATAATCTGCTTTCCCACTGAACTCTGTGAACTCATACAAATGCTTGTGTTTATCTACTGTGGCCAAAAGAAATGGGTACACCAAATGTTGACATTACTAAAATTAAAATCTTTCTTTTTCTTGTCAGAGTGCTGTCACAGAACCACACAAATATCCCTGCACTCCTTATTACTTAACTCCTTTTGTCCATACAGCTTGGTTTCCAAAAGGCTGAGGTTCCATTACTACTCTACGAAAACAACTTTCAATATACTAGGTTTCAACAAAGACTGATATTTGTGTGTCAGGATTCCAATGCCTAATAGTAATATCTTGACATTCAACTACTTTATACTGACATAATATTACATTTTCAAAGTTAGCACTTGAACTGCATACATTTCAGGGTGGAAAAGCATCTCATCATGATGGGGCACTGAATATTTTGTTTTATGTTTAACACCTCCATAAATGTAAGATGAGCCACCCCATCAAATCACCAATGGTTCACTTCATTAATCTTCAAAATAGCAGGTGAAGAAAATTACTGCCAACTATCTTATGTTTATTAAAAAAAGCCAAAAGCTGATTGCCACCAGCACTATAATAGGCATCGAAACTAAATTTACCCACAAATTCCCCTCATACTGTATATTAACATTATGAGGAAATACAGGATGGGTGAGTGGAGTTGATAACAAGAGAGCAGTGTGTTTTAACAGCAGCCTTCAGATAACATGACAGAATAGGAACTCAACACTTCCTACTGTCATACAACATACTACCAAAACTGAGCAAACAAACCAGTTTTTACACCATACAAAAAAAGAAAGGTGTAACTCTTTTTTAACATCACGGTAGAACCAAGGACATGTTTGTATCAACACTGAACCATTGTTGAACACTGTAAGGTGTGTTAGAGTTCATTTATAAAATATTTGGAATATGCTGCTTCAATGAGGACTGAATATTCATGGCATCATAATCCTACTGTTCTTCGCTGAATATGGTCAGAATTGTCTTTTAAAAGAACCCCAGCAAATCTGTGCATACAAACAAAAGTTATTGCCTAATTTAAGAAAGCTGTGAATGTGATTGGCCACACTGAACAATACCTTCTACTGGCAACATTACACAACATAAAAATTCAGGGGAAATCCTGATAATGTGCACATCATAATGACACAAAACACAGCTCAGAAAGGCTCACTCACGAGGCTATATGCCAAACACCCACACATTTAAACATACCAGGATTAATATGGATGAATTGTTAATTCCATGTAGACATAGTGCTTTGGAATCTTGCCTAGCATGAAGGATCTTGCTCACATAGATTTATTGGACAGCAGAAGCTTGTCTTGGTAGCAATTTTGTTCAGACATGACAATTGACCCAGTACAAACTGAGACAATGTACAGGAGTTACAAATCCTCAAATGCACTATATATCTGAAACAATTCTGATGTCAACAATTTCTTTTAGAGGGCTTAACGCTGGCCTAAGTCTACAATGAAACAACTGTTGTGGTCTCCATTCACAGCCCTGTCACCATGGAAATCCACCTAACAAACCAGAATGTCCACCTACTCCTCTGTCAAAACCTAGGGACTTTTACAAACGAACAGATATACCTCATAACACAAATAACTGTGCTGCATCAGCTATGAGCTGATTTCTTGGGCTGTAGGAACTTTTTATGAGCATTTGTGAGTACTTTTCTAATATAGTTTTATAGACTAAATGGTTGATCACTAAAGTAAACAATGAACCAATCATTTGATTTAGACATAGAGGAATCCTACATATCCTTGTATATATAAACAACCGAAAACGTTCATGTCTAACTTTTCACACGTTTTAGTCATATATGATTCTGTGACAATCTGGCCTGACTTATCTAAGATGCCCTTTTGATATATCAGAGTTTAGATACCATATTAGTGGTTATAACTATGCATACTCTATACTTTGTTCCTTTGATTACTTTGAGTAGTATTTACTAATTCCAAGACACAAATGAGTCGTTATGACTAGACCAGTTTACTTTGGTCCAGGTTTACACAAACAGTTCTCATCTGTACTTTGTCCTTACAAAACAGACTGAATCATTTTTAGTTCTCAGCTAATAACAACATTATGCATACACTATAATGTAATGTAATGTTATTCATCCAGCAGCTATTAAGTTGTTGTAGCCACATTTGGCTAATTTTCAGCCCAGACAGGCTAAACGGATCAAATCAATGGGGATGACAGATAGCATAACGTGTGTTCCATTAGCATATTACCTGCGAGGGTGATTCCTCATCTGTACTTTGTCCTTGCTCTCCATATTGTCCTTTGTGGTATAACTGGACTCCTTTTCAGTCGACTTAATGCAAACTTGACCAAGGTAGCCGACCTGAACGTTTCAAAGATACTGTGTGTATGCTAATAGTCACCGACCACCTTCTGTTAGCTTAGCTGGCTAGCAGCAAGCCTGTTTTAGGGTTACAGCAGTGTGTCGGCCGATGTGAAACATTCCGTCTTTTCATCATTTTATAAAATAGAGTTGGCACAATGTGAAGCCTTCACCCAGCTGTTGGTCTATCGCTGTTGGTTTCATCCTCCGCTTGTCTGTACAACTTTGGACTTGTTAGACAAACCGCTGGTTGACGCTATGACAAACCAGGAAGTGTGGTGGAGGGCGGGGCTAACAAAGACTGTAGTATACGTTATCGCCACACGAAGGAGCCAGATAAAGCGAACAAGTACAACAGTTATGAGTTTTCCAACCTGACTATAACGTTCACACGCCTGTATTTCTTAAAAAATAAATAACTGCAAACCCTTGTATAAAAGTGACCTTTTCTTTGAAGTTAATATTTACCGTTGCATTTTACATCATAGTTGAACAAATACAGTTGTACTACATCTGTACATTTCCACAATGCACTTTTGTACATTTGTAATGAAGAATAATAATAACTAATTTTTTTTTAAATGCACTGTAACATGTCCAATGCATTTGCACTAGCACAATTTGCACTACACACATTTTGAATGTTAGGTGGCACCAATGTTTACACTTTATCAATCCTCATAGGGAATTCATCTTTTCTATTTAACTCTTAACTATTGGAGGACTGACTCCAGCTCTATAGCCAAGTGCCTTTGTCTAGGGCAAGAGCATTGACCTCACGTTTTTGATGGTTGGGGAAAACAGAGAACACACAAAGACACAGGGAGAACATGTAAACTCCACAGAAAGGATCACTCTGGTACAGAATTCTGACTTTGTAGACTGTAAAGCAACAATGCTAACCAATGCTCCACAGTGCTGCCCATACAGTGTGTTTAGAGGATGGCTGTAGTATCTCAGTTTAATTGCTTTGTGGCCTTATTTAGCAAACTGCATTTCCAGCCTGACATACATGTCCATTATCTCTATCCATATTTACTGTAGTCTTCAAACTGCATGCACAAGAATTAACTACATATAGCAAGTAACATTTTAAAATGTAAAGTCTTCAGCAACAACACCTCTAGTTTGGTAGAAATAAAAAACAAAAACAAAGTTGTAGTCTTGTCTTACTAAAGGATTTTTTTGCAGAGCAGCTTTTAGATGGTGATGAAAGATGAAAACCAAATCAATGACTTTAGACACCAGAGAAATAACCCTCGAGTCTAATGTGATCTCTCCAACACTGTCTGATGGGGATATACTGTAAGTCAGAATGCTTACATTCACCAAAAATCAAGGCAACAGAACATACTTAAATAGAATCGTTTATTTTAGAGGAACATGACAGCATAGCAATGTTCACATCTGATCAGAAATTCACATCCAAGGGGGTGAGAAAGAACTTCATCCACAGACCAGGAATGTAACACAGCACACAGCTGAAAGAACAAAACAAATTAGTACTGCTCAATACAGATCTATCCAATGTTTCCCGCTCTTCATCCTGTTATTAATCCATTAATCAAACCATCATTAGATACTTACAGTGGGTTTACTCTTCTCCAGAGGGCCGCACACTCTCAAAGATGCCAGCCTCCCTCATGGCATTGAATTCTTTGACGGCATCGTAATTCTTGTAGAAGTCAGCATAAGCCTGTTTCCTTGGCTCCGTCACTGTGTACTGTGGGGATCAAAACACACAATGTCCACTTTGTTCACAATTTTAGTCAAAAACGACAAAGAAGAAAATCTGTTTGTATTGTTACCAGTTATAAGAGAAAACATTAGAATTAAGCTTCATGTCATTACTTTGCCAATTTGTGGTGTTAGGCAATTATGCACAATCACATTAGAAATTTTACTTCCACGATTAGGACGAACAAATCTGACAATCTACATAATCACAATTTTGAAGGACCATGCCATGACCATGTGTCCTACCCACCTTGAAGGCCACTGCAGCCGTCAAGGACAGTGCGAAAGCGATAGGCAGGTGAAACCTCAGACGCTTTCCGAGCAGCCCCCTCATCACAGGCTTTGGCAGAGACATGATAGATCACCTGCAGTCAAAAAAGTAAGAACAATTAACTAATCTGATTCTGGAGGGGATGCATACTGTCAACATCTTAATCCATACATCATCACTAAACCACATAGCCAATGGATGTCGGCTTTCTGTCAAGAGAGTAGACTTAATGCAACTGCAGTTTTATTCATTATCTACACCCACTTACTTATTTACATCATATTTAACAAATTTGTAATCATTCCTTGAATCACTGATTATTCAAAGTAAGTATTCTCACATGAATGCTGTGTTGACATTACAAATAAAGGAAAAAATGTACCTCTTGAACCCTAACAGTAAAAAACAGAACTTTTTATTTAATATTGTGAACTATAGGGGCATTGCTTCTGCCTGTCTGTTGAACAGATGTGACTGAAACAAGGTGAGTCCTGGATTTTGTAATATTTAAACAGCTTAGACTGTATTGATCAAAATAAACAGCACCAACACAGTCCTACCGCAAAGAGACATTTTAACCAGGGTGATACATTTTGAGAAGTGGCACCCACGACAAAGGGATGGAAAATTAACTATTGACTGAAAAATAATGTGCAACAATTTTAATGTCATTTACCAAGTAAATATGTAGCATCTGCAGGTTACAGGTGAACAGGAGCATCTGTGACAGAGTTCGTTTAATTACTGCAAAAACATGTATTTAAGTTAATGAGCCTATGTGAGCCTATGTATGTGAATGACTAAATTTAAAATATAGATTGAATTTTGCTGGAAAACAACAAGGCTACAGTAATTGCATTATCTCGTGGTATCATATTGTTTGTATCTACATCCCCCAGCCTCAACCTTAAAGGTCGGCAAACTTCGCTGGCCTCAGATTAACCCTGTTATTCAGAGAAGTACTGACTTTACTTACTTAATTAACCATCAAGTCCTGGGAAGACTTAACAAGAAAGATAATTAAAGTCAGAAAACATAATAAACATCCGCCTTAGCTTATCAGTCAGTATGAAATTTATTCGTGCAAAGCACCTTTAGCCATCGCTGCCAAGTCACGTCAGCACGATCACTTGCGTGACCTTTGAGACTTCCTGAATCCAATATGTTCGTGTTAATAACTGCTAACATCCATCACATAATACACGCACGCGTTATTAATTATCTTCGGCTATTTGTTAACTCACAATTCTGACATCTATGTACAGTTGCAGTTCGTCAGTGTAGATCACAACAAATGATTGCTTTCCCCTCGAAGCCAAGAGGCGCGAATATCAATAACGAATTAACCAACCCGGGCACATTGTTAAACACTGTCTCTTTACTGTATGTTAATCGGTGTAGCCAGCTCAGCTGAACAGATAGCATTTCTAGCAAATGTCGTGTAAGAAAAACGGTAACGTCATTAGCTAACGTTTCCCTGTTAGCATTACGGTACCCCCGTAATGCTAACAGCGAAACAGGAACAAGTCGTCATTAAAATGTAACGAAATTCATAAAACCCGAGGGCTTTTATTGTATCTAAGTAGTAAATATAATATAACTAAACACAGAATATATAATTAAACTGCTTTAGCTTACAAAATACTCACTTGTTGAACTGACGACCTTCACAGAAAGCGCTAACAAGGCTCAGCAGCGTTTCTTTACCGGAAGCGGTCTACAGTAACAGCTGAGGGATAAAAAGTATCTATGACAAAACGACGTCAACGGGTCAAGCGAGGACAATAAAAAAAAAACCCGGATCAAACTATAAAAATATTGACAAAGATTAAATGATACAGTCAAAAACACTAAGAACTAATTGAAACACTGTTAAGCAAACATTTATGTGTAGAAACTACCCGTGAGTAAATAATTATATATATAGGCTGCATAAATCAAATCAAGTGGGTTCATTATCATCACAATATTCAATAGTCAGTGGAATGTATTTGTCCTTAATGGCGCAGAGATAAAATCTCTCATACAAACCATCTCATCTCTGTGAAGCTACAGTATACAGTATACTGAACATGTTATTATAGTTACACCTTTCTACCACAAGAGGGTAGCAGATAACTAATAAAATGGCGTACGAGTTTGAATCACGTCACTGCTGCTTTAAAGGTTTCGCAGAAGGTTTTTATGAAAACTATATGAAAACTGCATCTCTTCATCTACGAAGCATACAGCCACAATTTAGCTTCAACAAAGAACTTTGAAATTTTTGTTTGGTTTTCCTGTCTTAGGTTTCTGATCAACATGTAAGAAATGTCATGACTTTTGTACATCCTGTTCTCTGTGAAGTGTTTATTTATTTATTTATTTATTTATTTATTTATTCATTCATTCATTCATTCATTCATTCATTCATTTATTCATTCATTTAAAGGATCCCCATTAGCTGATGCCATGGCAATCAGCTAGTCTTCCTGGGGTCCAAACATGACATACTGTACATAACACATTACATGATAAACATTAAATTGCATTAAATACATCAAATTCCATTAATATACAAATATATATATAAACATGCAAAGATTACATTCATATAAAATTCAAAGCCAGTCAACACAGCACATACATTTAGATCAGAGTACTAATTAGGAGTAAAATGCAGGTATAATAATTATAAAAGATTTGGAAATATCATCAATGCATAGATGATATTTAAAGAATAAGAATTCTAAAACTCATTATGAAGCAGAACACAAATATTGAATACTAGCACAGAGTTATATCTCCTACTGTTAAGTTTGGCATGCCAAAAGATGCATCTGCACATTCTTTTTAAAGGATGACTTAATTTTTATTAGGCGGATATTAAGGGGTAAATTATTCCAGTGTGTTATGATTCTGTGAATGACTTTTTTTCAATGTGTTAGTCATTGGGCTGGGTACCACAATATACCCATCACCAGCAAATCTGGTGTTGTGGTTATGTGTGTTATTGCAGTAAGTATTTGGTCGAATAAAAATGTTGACATCTTTGATTTAATGGTGCAGCTGAAAAATATAGCTATGTTTGAGGAAATCCTTTGCTGAATGGTAAGCCATGAGGCTGGAGTGCAACTTTCTGGTGCTGGAACAAGTCTACCAGCCCTGTTTTGTGCGACTTGTAATTTTGCAAGATTTGTTTTGGATGCAGACGACCATACTGTTGAATAATCCATGTGGCACAAAATTAATGATTTAGAAACTTGACCCAGCATGTGAGATTGTACATTAGCAGATCACGTTCTTGTGACTGCAATGCCTCGGGCCATTTTTCTACAAAACTGTATTTATGTGCTCAGTCCATGATAGGTGACTGTCAAGGACTAGGCCCAGTAAATTAGCTTTGTCCACCTGTTGTCTGGGTTCACCAGATATGGATAGCTCCAGTTTAGGCTTAGAAACTGGATTGTGTCATGACCCAAAGACAATACATTTAGTTTTGGATATATTTAAGGTTAATTTATTAGTTTTGATCCAATCATATACTATGTTCAACTCACTGGACAAAAGATTGAAAACAGGAGTGGTCCGAGACAACTTCCTTGCGGTATAACACATGCTAAACTACTACAATTTGAAAGAGTACCATTGTAAAAGACATTTAAATTGTATTTTATACTGTACAGTGTCCTTGAGTTTGAGAAAGGCGCTTTAAATCGAATTTATGATTATCATTATTATAATTATTATTATTATTATTCTGTGTTCTAGAGGAAAGATAACTTTTCACTAAGGTAGCCACAGATGGGCTAAAACCATAACATTTGAGCTTATCAATTAAAATATCATGATCAATGACGTCAAATGCGGCACTGAAATCTATCATAACCGCTGCCGCTATTTTTGAGTCATCAATCTCCCTCGACCAATCATCAGTCACTTGTATAAGCGCTGGATAAGTCGAGTAACCCTTTCTGTATGCGTGTTGATATTTGGTAGTCAAGCTGTTATTGTTAAAGTAGTCTTGGATCTGAACATGAATAATCCTTTCCATGTCCTTGCCAAGTGCAGGAAGAATACATATTGGTCAACTATTAGGCCCACTGAAAGGTAACTTATTATCCTTAAGCAACGGAATGATCTTTCCCTCCTTCCACAGTCTAGGATACACCCTACATAGCAGACATCTATTCAATACGTAACTTAAGGGACTCGAAATGTAATCAGCAGCGATGTTTAGCACCTTGCTGTCAAGACTGTCTGTGCCTGCACTGCCATATTCAGGAAGAGTCTTCAGCAATTTCTTAACATCTCTAGCCTCTACACAGTTGCATTGAAACATACAATTTTTACCATCCATTATTTCATTACTTATCAATTCACAAGGGTTAGAATCAGTACTACCTAGGCTTTGCCTCAGATTGTTCCCCTTATTGATAAAGAAGTTACCAAAATAGTTAGCAATATCTTGGGGCTTAGTTAAAAACATACCATCTGATTCAACAAAAGAGCCACATGAATTATTCTTCGTTCCCTTGATTTCATTCAAGGTATTCCAAAGTTTTTTACCATCATGTTTAATACTATCAATTCTTTGTCTATAAAATTCTTTCTTCTTCCTTTAATTGAATTTAGTCACTTGGTTTCTCAGTTTACAGTATTTTAATCTGTCCTCCAATAAACCTGACCAGAGCAAAGCACCTTTAAGGCCCCTCGGGCACTTTCCTCTAGTGTGTGTGTCAGTGACGTCATTAACAACTGTGACATTGTCAATATGGGGGGTTCTAGGGTGGTTCCTTTTTGAGGCGATTGGAGGAATGGTGCTCTTTGCAACTCCTAACTATGCAATAAAAAATAAAACAGAAATGTAAATTAAATGAAAAGCACCCTACGCAAATGTCAGACCCCTGAACTACTTTTGGCTTCTTGCTGACAGTGATGGTCGCTTCTTCCAACCCTCCTGTAACATTTCATTAATTACCAACTGTGACATCATTCATGATGTCATTATAGGGGTTGCTAGGATGGTTCCATTTTGAGGCGATTGGAGGAATGGGGCTTGTTGCAACTCCTAAAATAAAAATGTAAATGAAATGAAAAGCACCATATGCAAATGCCAGACCCATGAACTACTTTTTTGGCAAGTTTGCAGGAGATTGGAGAAATGGTGCTCTTTGTAACTCTGAACAGACAGACAGACAAACACGCACACATTCTCCAATTACTGCCACCAATTTAGCTTCAACCCTCTATTTCATTAAATTCTATAAAGGTATATCAATTCATTGTGCTGTTTTAATTGTAGCTGTGAACTTTTTCATTGGAGCATGTCTATAAAAAATTTCCATAAATATATTCATGAAAGCATTTAAGGAAACCTCTGGGTCGTCAGCACTGTACACATCATTCCAATCAACATTTCTAACATCCTCCACAAAGCGATCATTGACAAATCTTTTATATGACAGTCTACATACAACTTTGGCTCTTGCTTTAGGAATTTTAGCCTTTCTATTGAGAGCAACCAAATTGTGGTCACTAAAACCTACTGGTACAGAGACTGTAACTGAGCATAGCTCAGGGATATTAGTATATACTGTATATGATTGATACATGTAGAGAAGGTATGGCCTGCATGATTGGTGAAAACTCTTGTTGGCAAGGAAACGATTCTAGAAAAATTACATGCACTAATTAATGAAAATATTCTTTTCTTCCTTGGGCAGTTACTGGCTATCCAGTCTATACTCATATCTCCAAGCAAATATATTTCACTGTTCACATAAGAGACTCTGTCAATTGCTTCACATAATTGAGTGAGATATTCAGCATCAGCATCAGGAGGTCTGTAGCAGCAGCCCACCACTATTGGTTTCAGGAGGGGTAAATGTACCTGAACCCACAATGCTTGTACGTCATTCAGCATGAAGTCAGGACGTAATATAACAGAAAGATGGCTTTGTACGAAAATTGTAACCCCCCCTCCCACACACACACACACCTTGTATATTTCTGTCCCTCCAAAAGAGGAAGAAACCATTAACCAGAGGTCTGAATAGATGACTCTAAATGAGTCTCAGATGCCGCCAATATATGAATGGAATTAGCAAGCACCAGATTGTTCAAGTCATGTATCTTGTTCATTATACTACAAATGTTCACATGAGCAATCGCCAAACCTTTGTTTGGGAACTTTAGAGTGCTCAATGTCATTATGTGGGATAAAAAGCTGCCTTAGTCTTAAAGTCAGACAGGCATAGTTCAGGAGCTTTTTCTGGGTTTGATGATCAGCTTGTCATACCTTAGCACTGGAGAATCAACCCTCTCCAAGGCGGCACGCAGTGCAGGCATCAACTCCTTCCTTTTCTTCTTGGCAATGTCAGAGTATTCTTCATTGATGTAAATCCGTATTCCTTTAAATTTCTTGGCCTGTGATTGTATCATCTGCTTATCCTTATTGCGCAGGAGTTTTACTACAATCAGTCTCGGCCTACTTTAATCAGACTTCCCTACTCTATGGGCCCGTTCTATTTCTATATCCTTCACATTCAGGCCCAATTTCTTTCCCAGTATTTCTTGTACTTTCATTTCTGACATTTCCCAGGTTTCACCTTTTTCCTCAGGGACACCATCAATGATGATATGGCTCCTTCTAAATTGATTTTCCAAATAGTGCATCTTTATATCAATCCCATCAAGGGTCTCAACACACTTTGCCAAGTCCTCCTCCTGCTGTTTCAGTTTCTTTCCATTCTCACATAGCACTTTGTCCTGACTCTTCAATTCTCCATGAGCAAACTCTGGACTAGTCTTAAGTTCCTGTATCTCTTTAAGTGCACTGTCCATTCTCTTATACACAACATCTGAGATGATTTCAACACAGGATTTAAAGTTCTAACTTTGCTTCTACAGCAGCTCTCTATAAAAGTCATTTTGTTGCTCCATTATAGATTGAAGAGTAGACATTGTAACTACCTCTTCCTGTACTTTGTACTATGGGTGGCATCTTGTCAAAAAACACACAGATACACCACAGTCAATGGCTTGAGTTTCCAACACATGGGAGTAGGCCTCAATTCCAAAACTGGTCAAAATCTCTCTTTGTGAACTGCATCCACGGCTCTTTACTCCATAAAAGTCTCATATAACTGTGTTTAACATGAATAAAATAAGTATTGATTTAAAACATGTTTCCAAAGTATCTTAAAATGACAAAACTAGTTTGGAAGTTTGCAGCCCAAATCATGCCGTACATGAAATAACTCTTAATCCAGGGATCATTAATGGAAAAATATGAATCTTACGTAAGTCTTTCATAATTACATGATCTTTGATTTCTGTATAGTTCTAGTAAGGTATGAACTGCAACAACATCCACATGAGTAAGTTTGCTAATTTGAGCAGACTCTCTCTCTCTCATACACACACACACAAACGCATGCACACACGTTTAATCAGAGGAAAATCCAATGGTAGGTTTTCTTTTCCTTAGAATCAACAGACCTAGTGGATTTGTTCATTAATGCTGACAAGGTGACAGCATTCAGCCTGGTATTGCCTGGATGTGTTACTAAACACACACACATTAATGTTAATCTCTCTAAATATCTTTTAATTAGACAGGCTGTTCTAATTAGGGCTGGTTCTTGTGCCAAGGGTCCTTTGTTAGTCCATCTGATATCCGTAACATACAGTGAAAACAGTGAGTGAATGAGGCAGCAGATAGAATCAGTGGAGCGTTGAGTGCTTCCATGTGGACGTCAACACTTTTACCAACACGTCCACACTGGGTTTGACATTCCAAAACAAACAAGCACACAGGCCAATGGATGTAGAAACATGTTTTGCACCTTCCTATGCAGAAAATATGTTTGTAGATGCTTGTCTAACATATAAAACTCTGCATAAGATTAAAATGGTTTCTTGTAAATGGTTTGGAAGCTGGAAGCTATGCTAAAACTCTGACATAACACATTTTAACATTTAAACAGCTGTTTTATTGTTTATATTTCTCTTGATTATTTGCCACACTTGCAATATGACCTAGATATTTCCAGCACCTACAGAAGTGCAGCAGAAATTATTTTAGCTATCTAGTGTATCGACACAAAACTTCCTGTTTAAGAGTCAAAGATGGGAAATCCATTTTGGAAGAGAGATAACTAACAATAGATTCAATTAACCAGAATGCAACGACACAATAAGGTATTTCTCTCACCCTGTTCCTATCTCAACACACTGACTATAGAAGTTGTTTTGTTGCTATAAGCATTTTGAGATATATAGGATTTTGGAAAAGAGAGTGGTAGTACTCCCAAAAGATGATTTACCATAGTAATGTTTCAATCATCAAGGTCTTTGTCAGGCAAATACATATGTAGTGACAGATAGGGCTTTATATTGACAAGGAGGCGAGTTTGAGAGAACCCAGATACAGAACACAGAAGCAGAGACTAAGGGTAGGAGGAAAAAGAGGATTTATTTACAAGCCCAGTCTTCAGAAATAGTCTCTTAAGCCGCGGAGCTGAGCAGGGGAAGCCCGGCAGAGGGATAGTCCAGAAAACCAGGGAGCGTGGTGTTGAATCAGAGCAGTTTCCAAGCAGGGCAGGAGTAGGACAGAGGCAGGAGTCGGACCGGGGAGCACTGTAGGTAGAGGGAGACTGAGGTTAACCAAAGGCGCAACAAGCACATCAATACAAACCACCTGGACAAGACTGACTGGACAACCTATGATCTGGCAACGTGGTGAAGTAGAAGCCCAGTATTTATAGCAGAGATGATTGGAGATGATAAACAGCTTGTTGCCTGACACCTGCACACCTGATCCCACTCCTGAAATCAAGCACAACACAGAGAGACAGACAGAGAGAGAGAATCCTGACTAGGCAAGGGAGGAGGCATAGACAGAGGGTGTGACAATATATGCCCCCTTAAAACAGCAACCCCACCCAAGATTCACAAGGTACCAGGGGGCTGAGGAAGCATAACAGACCTCTGCCTTGTTTGCCTGAGCTGGCTTGACAAAATCTAAACCCCGCAATCAGGCTTAAGAGGTATTACGACACTGCTAATCAACACACTTTGTTAACACCGGCTTTCTTAATGCGGCAAGGTGCACGCGACATATTCGAGGCGTATGAAGAATATAAAGCTAAAATAACAATAAAGCTAAATAAAGCTATAACGACTGCAAAGAGCAACACCACTGCAGCAAATAATGCCAGAGAGGAGTACTGGCAGAGAACTGCAAATCATGTAATTTGTTAATACGTTTACCTTATTACTCAATGCACTCTGAAATGCCTTACTGAGCCCCTACTCCTTACAGTATTTAAAATCTTTAC
>OMOW01109491.1:0-17087 GCA_900312555.1 Lamprogrammus exutus
ACGTGTGCTCTTCCGATCTAAAAGTAACGCAAAGTGATGAGTACTTCATAAATATTGGTTTGGCTTAATGTATGGTGTTTTGTGTCTGTCTTTATAATACAGAGGGAAAGGGAAATGAGAATGAATTCTGGTGGATCTCTGGGCATGGCTGGTAAGTTGTTTGTGGTTATTGATTTTTTTTTTTTTTCAGCTTTATGGGGGATTTTAATGGTGTGTGTGTCTATGGAGTTACATTTGTTCTGTCCTTTATTGAACTGATTTAATCAATAATGCTATCAATAAGTGAGAGTTAATGACAGAAACTACAGACACTAAAATTTATAATGTCCTTAGTTCATTGGGGTTACTTTAAAAATGGAAAGCCCAAGAAAAACTAGACTACAGAAGTTATAGGTGATGGCTTGTTTCAGGAAAGTGAACAAAGCTGCCCAAAAAATGTTGTGTGTGACTAATAGGGCTGAGCGATGTATCGCGTTTATATTGTTATATTGATGAGTCATTTCTGCGATGTGCCTATTGCAGAGGGCTGCAATACAATTTATTAAACATATGATATTAATAAAAGGCGGAACCATTGACATGCAGCTTTGTTACCTAGCTGGCGCCAATAGTGTTGCTGTGTGCTAGGTTAAGCACTTAGCTGTTGCTGATGAGTGGCAACATGCAGCCCGAGACAGAGAATGTGAGCGTGTCAAGTGAAGATGTAATTTTCAGATTTAGAGGCACTATATACTATATATTGTACTTTGCAAGTACAAAAGTTGAAATATTTATTGTATACGTTCTGTAATCATGGTCTTGCCTTTCTTGAAGGCAGCATATACAATTGGAGACACTGATATTGTTCACCTTAATGAGACTTATCGCATAATCCAATAAGCTACTGCACTTCGCAATTTTCCTCCATATCATGCAGCTCTATTTACTAATAAAACATTAAACACTGGAACTTGGAACTAATATGACATCTTGGTTTGGTCACTATCAATGTAGCCTGTGTAATTTCACAACATCCATCAGTGTTAACAGACAGTTGCATGGGATGGTGACAATATAAAAGTGTTTTTATATGCAACATATGAAATAATGCAAAACATTTCTGTAATTACTTAAATTATGTATGTGCTACAGGCCTCATTAGGAGTTCTGCTGTTTCTTAAATTTGTATGAATGTGTGATCTATACTCATGTTTCTGTTAGAAATGTCCTTTGGCGCATCTGGGCAGAAGTTCCCCATGGGTGGAATGGGCTTTGAGGGCCAGCAGGGAATAGGTGGACCCTCTGCAGGAGGCATGATGAGCAACGAAATGGTAATGTATCCCACTTATGGGAAGATCATTAGTTACTGTTAGTTTGTTTTTTGGCTTTCCTACTTTTTGGAAAGACTGAGCTGATTTTAACCGTGGGGGCCAGCCGGCCTAGCAGAATGGGTGAACTTAGAATATGGATGATTCGTACTTCGACCTGTCTTCGGGCTTGCCTCTTGTTGACTGACACAAATATGCTGCCTGTCTTACATTGTTTTTTTCAAAGGCGAGCCAAGCCCCCTCAGTTGCTTTCAATGTAGTCTGGTTTCCAGATGAAAAATGTCAACCTGCACTAAATAACTGGAAAGTGCTCTTTGGTGTGTTCTCTGCGATACAGATTATATATTATATACAGATTGCAGTTGCTTTGCTCACTCCATTTGCGTACTGGTCCACCATTGCAAGCCCTGTCTTCTGTGAGCTGGACAGGCACTTTTCTTGGCAAGAGGCAGGCCGTCATCGACCATTTTTCTCTTAAAATGTTGATAATGTTGGTATTCAGCTTTAAAGTCACTTTTCCACATTGTGCCAGAACTTTCATGCATCACTTGTCATGAGATACAATGGAGATATAAATCAAATGTTTTTTGTGTTTTAGGGTGGTAGTTTGAAATCCTTTTGGTGGTTAAAAAAACTTTTCATGTGCCAAGTAGGGGTGTAGCTCACCTTCTGTGTCAACAATATTTATCTTTTCAGAAACCTTTCTTTGTTCCTGAGCACATACCATGGTTTTAGTGCAGGTTGACGGTATATGGTGTTTCCCCTATAATTTTTTTTCTGGCCCCGCGGTCCTCGTGTGTTTATAGAGGAGATGCATTTTTAGACCTAATCAGGGGTTTAGAGGTGAAATTTAGGTGTAAAGGTAGATTGGTATATGAGCAATATATCCTTTATATAAGTCAAAATAACAAAATATTCACCCCAGTCACCACAGTGAATCAACACAACACTATATTCCACAAACATCAAAGGAATTAAGTTTCAATGCCGCATTGTTAGAATTATTGGATAAAATGTACTTGCTGTTCTTGGGGCATTGTCAAATTTTTTCTGTGCTTGCTGGTTCCTTTTGATGTGACAATTTTTCGTTTAATTGGTGAGATTTTCTGAAAGGGGTAATTTTTCAGAAACTGTTCGATCCAACTGTGAAATCACTCAAATGAATGCGAGGTTGGCTGCATTTCGTCCTTGGAAACCCCAACATATTCCAAGTGCTGCTGAAATTTTAAGAACACCGTCTGTATTGGCTCAGTCGAATTGGTCCTCTTGGGGGATATCTTCATTCATCATTCGGCGGAAATGAGTTGCAAACCCGATCGTCGCAACCACTCCCTCCGCATTCACATGGCGTGCAGGCACACAAGCTGTCATATATCCGCAATGAAAGGCAATATTCTGGCCTGCTGGTGTCCCTGTTCGCCGGCAGTCGCTGTTGCAATTAATTGAAGGGGAAACGCTGTATATTTTTTAAATTGTCGACCATAAAATTTTTAATTGATGGGGGAAGGCACAGCCTTGTGACTTTGTGCGATGGCTGATAAGAGTTGATTCCAGGAGTGGAATGACTCTAACTTCAGGTGCAGGCTGATACCTGTTTAAGTGGCAGGGTTGTAGTTATGATGTTGACTTTGTTGTCAGATCATATTTGATGGTTAGGATGTGGCTATGTTTGTTAATTTCTCGAAAGTAATTTTCACAGGATGTCTGACTTCTTGATTAAGCTTTGTTCTTGAACACTAAGCCTTAAGATACATTTTTAGATGCTATATTAAATGTTTTGCATTATTATTAGTTTGCTACACGTTTGTAGCATAACTTCTACTTAGCTTGGCCTCATTTTAAAGTCTTGCTTTGGATTTAAAAATCCTTATCCTTACCCCATAGAAGTTTAAGTGGGCCTATGCCTAATAGGAATTGATAATTTTTTTCTGGTTTAAGCATGGAATAACATACCTTAATGGTTAATGTTGACAATGTAGCAATCAGCTTGATACTCTATACTCACATACTCGGTACACTCAGCATACTGGACTGTGAAGCTCTGTTAAAGTATTTGATATCTAGTAGGCTAAGAAGATTGATGTTGGAGGCAAAAAGTTTTAAGGCAAAATTGATTTCGTTAAAACTCTGAACTGCAGTCAAGGCTGTTGCCCTGTGGGGTTGAACATGGAAGCCTTGGTGCTCCCTGAGGTTTGGGTGGTTAAGATTCACTCTCACTTAAGCACTTCCATTCTCACCAAAGCTGTGTCTATTGCATATTGATAAAGAAACTGCTTTCATGTTGTAACATGTGTTATAATGAATGTAATGTAAAGTTTAAACTTTGTTCTGCCAATCTACAGGTGTGCTGCGGGTAGTGACTAGTATTTCAAGTCACAGGCTACAATTGAAAACATTTCACCTTGTCCAGTCTATTTATGTATCCAGTCCCATTAGTTTCTGTGGCTGATGGCCAGTGTTTCTTCAAGCCGTTAATTTGTTTGCAGGAATCCTAAGGATTTAACTGCAATTTGTCAGCTTATGATACAGTAATGCAGCATTTCATATTTTAGATTTTTTTTCAAAGCACCTGATATCCCTACAAAAAATAATACATTTAAATTACATTTGTTGAAATATAAATGTAGAGTGAGGTTTTGTAAATGCATCATTCACCTAGACTTTTGGCCTTAATCTGTTTCCATATCTAATAATTGAAGAGCTAAATGTGTTTAGCATTTACAAAATGCTACACCTGATTACCAGTATTGGCTCTAGATTAGTATTTGGCATGCACTGGACAGACAATACTAGGGAGGCACTGACTAACAAAAGCATTACCCTCTCTTCCTTCTCTGTATGTTACCTGTGGCACCTGTGGACCTTCATAATGGAACGAACCGTTTCTTCGGATGTGTCTCCTGCTGGTTGTGTTGTAAAACTGCTCACAAACGAAAAACGCCTCTATTGCCATACTTAAATTTCCGCCATCATACGGACATGAACTGTGTGCTTGTGCACTGATCCAATCCCATTCCTGATTTTCCCCACCCTCGAATCTCCCAACCGGTCAAATCAACCCCCACAGCGCAACGAGCGCTTCCCCCAAGGCGGCCCTAGGGGAATGGGTCCTGGTAACCCTGGGTTTGGCAGGGTCCGTGAGGAGTTTGACGGTCCCTCTAAGAAACCCCGATTTTAGACAGCTGCTCTTTCGTACGCCAGCAGCGTTATATTTGTGTAGATTCCCCCGACCCAACATGTTGAAAAATTTGTTGTATTTAAGTTTAAAATGTTGATGCATTTTAGCCTGATAATTATCTCATTTTATGGCAAGGTTTTCCTTTTTCTTTTATTTTGTATTTTGAGTAGTATGGAAAAATAGGTCACCTTCGAGTGATTCGTTAGTTCTTTCCTCCATGTATAATTTTTTTTCTAGATGTAACTTGCTCTGTGAGTCGCCGTGAAGTGATAATTGTAACATCTTTCTCAATTTTCTATCTATGGCTGTGTTTTGTGCCATACGTTTGGAGTCGAAGCATGTATTATAATAAAGAGAAAGTGGTTCTATCAGGACACACCTTTAACATTTATTCTTAGTTGTTTTAAATCTACTTCTCTATTCCAACATTGAAAGTAATGTAAATGATAAAACACTATTAAAAATTAGGGTAGATCTGCCAAACTAGGTCCTTGTGTAGTGACTTTTCATTCGGGGTTTGTCTATAACAAAATCAGAAAGTTCACAGCTAGCCCCTTCTCAAGCACATGCCAATTACAGACACCAAGCCACCATCTTTTGCAAACTACTATGAGTATTTTGGCTACTTTGTCAAAATGTGTAGGTTTTACGGAAGTATTTATATAGTGGTCACAAGGCAGTGCGTAAAGCAGCCAGAGACTAGACGGTTCTCACGGCACTAGCACTACTGCTTACATAGTACACAAGTTGCGGTGGATATGTACTTAACAATAGGGCTGGGCGATATATTGAATATTTACTGTATATTTGCGATATGCGATTTTGCTGGAGATGTAAAATAAGCAACATCGTTATCATTGCGAGGATTTTTATCTAGCCAATTAAGTTTTGAAAAGACATTGCTAGGCTGCTTCTCAGCTGTACTCAACTCTTTGCTGTGGTGCTAGTGATCTCTAAGCTTCTCTGCATAGTCTCCTGAGATCACAAGGTGTAGCCCTGCCGCGCGGGACTACGTTCTTGCATGATGGTGACTCCAAGTGAAGTGAAGCGAAGCAACATCCACAGCAGTCCGGATACTTTTGAAAACTCTTTTTAGGTGTGAAAATGATCTTTGCCCATGCTCGCATTTTCACAGCATACTAGAGAAGCTGGCCGTCCACACAACAACTGCCCCGAAAACGCATAATTTCCCTGCTTCCCGTGTGCAGGCAACAGTTGGGTACAGACAGACACTGGTTTGCCAGACCTGGTCTAAAATCGGCGATCTTTGTATTGCTGACAAGGCCACTGCGTCCGTCGGAATCCGTTAAGCGTTTTTTCTGCTTGCGTTACATGAAGCCAAATGTAATGCCAAACAAGCAATCAAAATAGAGAGCAACAGCCTGACACGCTCATCTGCCTTTGTTTATTTGTGTGACAGCCAGAATGTGCTACCTACTTTGTTTGGAAAAGTTCTGTCTTTCTCCAAAATGATGCAGTTTTTTGAAAAGCCTCATTTATGGGGGTTGAATACCTCGTTTTAGTGTGGACAGAACACCGAAGCAGATTTTTTTTTTTTTGTGTGTGTGTTTTCAAATGTATCCGTGTAAGAGTGGATGTGGCATGAGACTGGTGCAGCAAGAGATGTAGACTTGGCACCTAAGAAAAACACACTGTGATATGGAGATGGTTTGGGTTCAAGATAATGGATTAAGATCAAAACATGGCGTTTTGTAAAGTATTCACAAAGAAAGTAGCTACCCAAATCTGGAAGCATACGCAATCTTTTTCACCTCCTCAAACAGCACCCATGCAGTACAGATAATGCATGAAGCTGTGTGGGTAGTAGTCAGTAAATAAAGAGATGCACATCGAATATCGCCAACGGATAGAAAAATATTGTGATGAATACCTTTTGCCCATATCGCCCAGCCCTACTTGATAACTTTATTACTTTCGCACTGTACAATTCCCAATACAAATTTGAATTACTTTAATTTTGTAGTTCATACAATACACTAACTTCATTGGTCCCATTGTTTGTTTGTACGCGTGTGTTCTCTGGGTCACAGTGGTTCTACAGTGACTATTTGCTGGATGTCAAATTCATTGATGAGGCCAGGTATCTCCGTCACTGTCGAGATCAAGTTTTGTAATTGAAAGGCCTGTCAAAAGACCACTGATAAAACAGACAGTTTAAACATATCAAGTATTTAGAAAAGTGCTATATAAGTACTATGTATTATTATTATTATGACAGGCAGCATGTTCTTCAGTACTTGAGAACTGCCTTTTATGGCACTCTAAGCCAGTAGGGGATTCATATCACCTGTTAAGTGGAGGCAGCAGTGAAAGTCTGACAGAAGGGAGTTGATAGTGCATACAAGTACACTGGGGCCTTACCTTTTAAGGGATGTGTGTGCGTGTGTGAGAGCGAGTGAGAACCTCTCTTTAGGTAGCAGGTCTCTCCTGTCAAGCTATTCACAACATATGAGATTGCGTTGAATAGTTCATAAAAGAGTAATGTGAAATAAGTTGAAGGAGCCAAGCATCATGGGCCTTTACACAGCAACAAAAAACAGATTCAGTTTGGGGGGGGAGGGGGTGAGCTTTATGTAAACCTCACTGACACTGTATTTGTTGTGCCGGCAGACCTCGCCTCTGCTGCCCTGGTCAGGTGCCATGCCCTGATTGATAATACAGCAATCACGCTAACTACATTCTGTGGGATAAATTTTCAGCCACATCATGAAATGTATCTTTCTGTCATCAGAAGACATCAATGACGTAGTGTTTAAGTACTACTGCAAATCGAACACTTTCTGCTGCTGTTTCACATTAAAGGCTTTCCATCAGGGAATCTTTGAAAGACTATTATTTTGAAGGATTGGATTGAGTTTATCACTCAAGTTAGCTACCAGCTGTGAACTCCTTTTTGATGATATTGCCAAGTGCAACAGATATGGCTTCTTTTTTTTCTTTTTCTTTTTTACAAGGTTTTGGCAGATTAGTCTTAAATGTTGCAGGGTGGAATTGTAAAAGATGCAGCCAGATTGATCCACATCTGGGGGCTGTACTACGAAGGAAGCTTAACAGACCTCTGCCTTGTTTGCGTGAGCTGGCTTGACAAAATCTAAACACAGCAATACGGCTTAATTGGCATCACGTTGCTGATAATCAACACACTTTAACACCAGCGTTCTTAATGCGGCGACGTGAACGCTCCCATAAAAGGGGCAGTGTCTGCAAAGACGAGCCTATAGCGGGACAAAATGGAACGGTCCCGTGCGACATATTTCACGTCAGAGGACCATGAAGAATATAAAGCTATAATGACCACAAAGAGCAACACCACTGCAGCAAATGCTGGCAGAAAATTGTAAATCATGTAAATGTACTCTGAAATGCCTTACTGGGCTTCTACTCCTTACAGTATTTGAAATCTTAACGCAATCACACCAAGGTGTGTATGTGTGTGTGTGTACATTCATGTCAATGCACTTTAAATCAGGCCTGAAGTTTTCTTCAGTGTCATTACTGTATCTTGTTGATTGAATATCATCTGTGATAAATACCTTAGACTAAGCATTATTCCCATCATTATTGTTTGAGTTGCCATCCCGGTAGTGGCAAGTAAGAAGCGTACATAAATACTGTGTGCCTTCCGTCGAGAATCTCTAGCGTTGGTAAAGAATATCCTCGGTGAAATCAAGTGGATTTTGCCCGTCTCTAAATATCCTCTCCCTACGGAGAGACCCCCTAACGATATGTACCCTTAGGTCAACGGGATCCAGGAACAGTCACACTATTTTCCAAAGGAGGTGATTGGTCAACAGGCAGTGCTGTATATTTCTGCCTGACTAATCTCGAACATAACCTGCTCCGTAGCAGGCTAGCCGTGGAGCCTAAGTTACTGTGGCGAAAAAAAAGAGGCAGGTCCGTGACATTTAAAAATCAGACTTGAGCCTGATGTTGGCTAACTAACCCCTGAATCTCGCTTCGTAGTACAGGTCCCTGATCCTGGATGCTCGTGTTTAGGTAGTGAAAACAAACACAGTGTTGACATGTTGATTGAAATAAGGTGCGCTTCATATTAAAGCTACATTTGTTAGTTTAAAGATTCTCTTTATCTGTACAGAAACCTTTTTCATGCGCAAAACTCAGTCAATGTCATCATTATTGCAAAATTATCAATCAAATCAGTTGCAAAGCAATAACTTGCATTATGTTTCTTCTGGCTGTTAATTTAGAATATTGTGCATTCCTGATTTCCTGTCATGCATAACACTTGCACACCATTGGAACATTAACTTTGGGATTGACTTGTGAAAAAGTTGGTAATCCTAGCATCCTCTACAGGTAGCACTTCACTCCCACAGCTCTAATTTTGCTGGACCTGTTGGAAACAACATCAGCCCTTCACAGGAGATTTCAAACGTGTCGGTGCATAGTGGATTGCCCTGGCTTTCAGCTTTGTTCGCGGAAAACATCGTGGGGATGGCCCATGTGGAGAAGACTATGCTTAATCCCTGCTGATGAACCCAAGCTTCACCTTTTCAGTTGTTGTTATTACTATGATATGCTGAAGTTTCATATTTAGGTGAACACGATCTGGTCAGTTTTGTTGAATATACAACCTAATCCTTGTGGTAAAGTGTGCAATTAAACTTGATATATTGCTTTGCAGCTACAATGGTATGGCTATGGGCTAGAGGTCAGTCTGACCCAACCCATAATAGAGGATAATTAGACTAAACCCAAACAGACCCAAATGGAGAAAGGACACCAACGCTGGTAGGTGCATGATGGCACCTATGAACAAGCTGCTTTTCCTTACATCAGCAGAGAACACGTCCACATTTCCTTGTTCTTAAGTTCTCTCAAAAAGAAAAGCAAAAGCATATCTTTTCCTGCTGTGACACACCACGTGATCACAACTGATAAGGAATCTGCCCTGATCTAATCGGATATAGGACTACTGAGACCCAAAGCTGAGACCCGAAGCACTAGCATTGGACTCAGATTATCCTGAATATAAATTGGACCCAACCCTTGCTTCTAGTTTTTCTTTGTTCTGACGAACTGAGTGGCCCTTTGAAAACCTCTGCAACAGCCCACATTGCTGAAAGGCTCTCTCAGCATTATTGTAGTTGGCCAGTTTTAGTCTCATTAGTGAAACAGACAGACAATGTTGTAATTCAGCTGTGGACCACAGTTCTATCTATTGGTTGCTTTTTTCCATATTTGGTCCTGCCCTGTAATTTTTCCACAACAAACACATTTGCCTCACAACATCGAACTGGTTCCCTCTGCAATTTAGGAGGCAAGAGGTGTTGAGCTCTACAACATCAAAGTGACATTAACTTCACAGGATGAGTAGCTGCATATACGGTGTATATGAAGCCGACATGGATATTTTCTACCCTCCATTATTTACAGTAACAGGAACAACCTCTTAATTTGTGTTAAATTTATATTGGGGGGGGGCATGACTCCTTCCCCTGTATGAAGATGAAAGGGGGACCATGGTAGTCCCACCAGTATTCACCAGATACCTAAAAAATTAAATGCAATGAAAAGTACATTTAATTTCATGATTTGTAAGTTGACATTTAAAAGTAGACTTTTATATGTACACTTACTATTAGTCTCTAGAGGTAATAACTTGTTTTGGACACTTATTTTAGATCTGTTAAATGTCATATTTTAAGAGTATTTTTTTCTCAGATAAATGATTTGCAATTTTGAAAAGATCGTAAAACCGTAGCTCTCCACTTAAATGAAATCCTTTGGAATCACATTTGTAGTTAAAGTAGACAGAGTTTGATGGCTGACTAGAAACAACATTTATATGTTTAACAAGGCTGTCTGAAATGCACATGGAAGCTCACGGAACCTATTTTCATTTGTTATATAACAAAAACAAGGCAACAGAACTACAGATACTTGATTGAATGTGATAATCCTCTAGATATTGAGTATTCAACAGAAATGTTATGTATTTGTGTTGATGTTACACAGGTTTTTCTTTAACAGGTTTTTCCATTTTTAATGGACTATAAGACAGAATCCTAAACAATTGATGATTTTTGCAGATTAGCCAATTAAGTCAGATGGCACCGTTAAAAGCACGCACACAGTTTATGATTGAACACCATACAACTGTGTAAAACACTGATGTTCACTGTTGTCGACACAGTTCAACTTTGATCCAGTGGAGTACTAATGAAAGATGATCCAAGTATTTTTGGAAGACACTTCAATTAATTGGTGTCTTTTTTACCTTTCTATTGCAAATCCAGTAATTTAGTAATGAGCATCACTTAGTTTTGGTCCCAAAAAAATAGAAATTTAAGATTTGTGAAATGGATTTCTCATTTTCTAGTACATTAATATTGACATCCCATTAAATGTTGGGGTTTGCTACTGACCTCATATTTTAGTTTCATATTGAAGGGCTCATTAGTATATAGAATTACCTTTATATAATGATATTTTATATGTTGAAATTGGTCATTAATTTAGCAATTTACGCGGACAACAGATATGACTGCTCACTGGTTCAGTGCTTGGAATAGAAAATACTGGTAAGTCCTTCTGGTGAGAGATGAAGCAGGTTCTTGTATAGTCCATAACTACTATCAGGTTGCCTTGAACAAGGACCATGGTTCGCTGTAATGTGTTTCAGATTAGTAATTATCAATAGTGTCTGGCCATTTTATGGCTTTTGCTATAACTGAAGTGAGCATTGAATCAGATTCCAACTGAATGTAGCATATGGAAACTAAGTACTACAAACACTCAGGTGGATTTGGTACATTAAGTGTAACTTTGAAAGCTTGTAATGTCATATCTATGTGTTGGTGTTGTGTGCATTTGTTTTTCTTTAACAGGTTTGACCATCTTGAAAGGTTTTGGACTATGAGAAGGGACTTTCCAAACCAAGAAATCCAATGTCAGTGGTAATTACAGGTTTAGCAATTTAAATACTTGGCCCTGGTTGAAGAGAGACTGTTGATGGAATTACAATGGTTCAAAGAGTGAACAGTAGGATTACATGACGTGCAATGATAACGACATTGCATGTTTTGCACATGCCATTTTCACATTGCAATGACCCGAGATAGTCACATCAGGTTTAGACCATCAATCAGTTCTGTTCAAATATTTGTACCCTTTCATAAGGAACAAAAACTGTTTGCTATTTTCAAGGTTGTTCCTTGTGATACAAAACTTTCACAGTTTGCGCTGCCGGTAGCCGGGGATCTCTGATAATATACATTTCCCCTCCGTTAGCTTACCTAACTTATTTCCATGCATGCATTTAATCGCTAATAAGTCCAAGTCATGCCAGCAGTATAGGAAATAACCAGGCGCAAAGGGTGAAGTCACCCTTATGTTCTACATTTTTGTCTCTCAAAATTCAAAAAGCCTGGCAAAGAAGGATCAATCGTATGCCGTACCAATCATGATGATATATTTACTTACGGTATTATCTTGTATTTGCTGTGAAAACAAACATCTCAACATGTTGCTGATCTTTCTTTAAAAGGGGACCTGAGTCTATGCTACTGAATATGTAAGTTTTCTGCTGTTTAGACTGAGTTATCAGTTAAGATGTTCATTTTGTATTTCACTAAATTGTTTGCCCCCAATTGTGTTAAAAGTTTTGATCCGTGAGGGCAAAAAGTGCATCGTGAAAATATAGATTATTTCCTACCCTGCATTCCGGTAACATTTTCCTTTCCGGCTTATATATTGTTAGATACAGAAACGCTCAATTTATTAGTTTAAAAAGGGACTTTATTGCTAGCTTTGCAGTATGCAGTGGATGTTTGTTTACACTGCAGCATCCAGGAGTGGAGATGAAGGACCCGAGCTGGGGATTAAGGCTGTCTTTGCTGTGCCTTACAGGAGTGTGAGTGTCATGGTTTAGTTTCTAAATCACGAAAAGAGTTTTATAATCTAAAAAATAATAACTATGAAGATAAATGTAGCACAACTTATGCACATGGTCATAACAAATGTATATGTACGTCGTCTTCTGTTGTATTCAAATAGTTTGGATTCTTAAAGATTATTTTAAGTTTAATTGGGTGATTTTTCAACCCCTTTTTGTTTTATAAATATTGCAGTATATCTCAAATTTCAAAAATATGCAATGTGACTTTTCTAATGTAGTGCTGCCCTACTGAAGAGGGCCTTTGTTTGGACATTTGACATTTATTACTCATGGTGCTAGGTGGCAGTTGTGTGTCTCTGACTCACTGAAAGCAGGAGGTGAACGATTCTAACATTTGGCACTCCTGCTTGCACAAATTGCCCATGTTGACAAGATGGAGCTGACACTGCCAAGCACATGACGAATAAAGGAACTAGCACAGTGGTTTGGAAGAGGGATGCCCCTTCATGCCATCACATTTTGACTTGCACGTTGAGTCAGTGGAGTAAAATGGAAAGAAAATCTGACGGTGACATTTTTCAGTACATATACATTTGAATAAATTATGCCTCATGGTTTTATCAACAACCCCACTCTGCTCAGTACTCTAAAATGTCGCCAAGTCTACACTCAGACCTTACCTACCTCTTCTCTTCAGCAACCTACTTGAGGCAGGATTTTCATGCACCTTACAATTGAAGAGAGAATGGTGTGTTGTGAGTGTGTGTGTGTGTGTTTGTGTTACATGTCTTTGGGAAATGAGAAGTGTGTTAGCTGCTGTCAGCCAGCTTGTCAAAGACAGGCTGCCCCAGTCCACAGTAGAGGCTCTTCCCTGCAAATGGGTTACATTGAGGATGAGTAGTTCTGCAGAAGTGAGTGGACAGTAAAGCCTGGACTTGTTTGCACTGCAGCCAGAGGTATGCTTACACAGATCAGCCGAACAAGTAAGGTAAGTGTCCGATCCATGTTTTTAATAAAAGATGCACAGATCCTCATAACTTAACTCTCCTGTCTTCTCACACACTGTGTCACTACCCTGTGGCATTTACAGGGCTTCTGGCATCACACTTTTGAAGAATGGCATCACAGTGCAGATCTCTGTTCTACCCTTTTGTGTGTGGACGTGGCAAAGCATCGTAGCTCGTGCAGTGTGTGTGTGTGTGTGTGGTCGTAGTACTGGGTCTCCATGTATGTATGGTTGAACTGCGTTTGGATGGCTGAGTCACTGGTTTGTCGCCACAGATTCCAACCTAAGATGTGGTGTTTTCACTCTTGGCTGCAGAGCTGAGAACACCATTTACAAGCATGCAATATCCAATGCAGTAATGATAGATACGATGGGTAGATATATACCGTAGACAGTTTTTCTTTTGCAAAAGGAATTACAGGTATAACACATTTGAACAAATTGTGATATTTTAAGAAGGCTCCATTTGGACAGAAAGAAAATTTGTCACCATGGAAATGTATTGGTTGTGTTCAGCAATGGACTGAGAAAATTATAAGACAAATAGAAACTCTTCACAGGTTTTTTTTGTACTGCTGAAAGTGAGAAAGGTCTTTAGGTTCTCTCCTTGGTTCTTCAGGTCGTCTCAGTGCCATAACATTGAATGTAGAAACAGCAGCTCATGCAATTCTTAGGCTATAGTTTGACTAAAAACATGGCTAGAAATTTAACATTTTCAGAAATGATAGCTCACCCATGTACTTATTTAAAAAGTATTTATTTGAGGCCAGTTTCACATTGGCACATGAAAGAAATAAACTGCAGATGTAGCTTTGTGGTTCATTGTAGCATCACAGTTGTGTTGACAATAATGCCTGGCAATACACAGAACTGCACATGGTTGTCGGTACTCGTGATTGCCTCTGGATGTAAAATGTCTCTGAAAGTGTGAATCTGTATGGTATCGGGCTGGGATATCTTTGCAGTTTGGAAGGGAAATGTGTTGTGTAGCTTTTGGGTTGGTCTGGATGGGGGGGAGAACACAAAATCATGCATAGTTTTTGAAACATGCCCTCATCGCGATCCTTCAAAAAACTACAACCTGGCTGACTGCAGGTGGAGTTCATTATGGATCTGATATTTGGTTGGAAAATACTTAAGAGTAGTTTCTTCAGTTCATATATGAAACATTTTATCCATACTTAATGAAGTTGTTGAGGTTTTATGTATGGCAGTTTCACATTCACTTGACTTACCTCTGTTAAGTTAGCTGCTGTGAACTGTGATGGACTTCATTACCCCTTTGTCACGTGTTGCCAGTTTCAGCAAAGCCTAAATTTATTTTGTCAAGATATCATTTAACACAACTTGAATGTGAGTAGGAATGGTTTTATTGACTGCGATTTTAAATGTGAAAGGATGAACAAGGATTAAATCAAGTTAATATATTATTTTAAATAGTTAAAACTGATACTGTGGGTATTAATAATTAAGAACTTTGATGTAGGTCAATAAACGATGTTGGGTACCTACTTAGGCTGACTGTATTTCAGATGACATTTTCAACAGTCTGCTCATATTTGAATGAGAACAAGATGAGTACTGTTGTGACTCTAGATCATCTGCATATCCAGATAAATTAATGAAGAGACAGAGTGGCTGAGCTCAGCACTCCTGTCACTCACTGTTTCACCAGCCAGCTTTTCAGAACATAACCGCTCATAGTCACATTAAGTTTAAAGTACCAGTAATGTCCCATTGAGCTAGGATCCCTGTTTTTTTAAACTGTTCTGTTGAGCCATGTTCCATCATGGAATGCTTTTTGTACTCTCTTCTTAAATTACTACCTCTTAATGGCACTTGATGTCCCTCTCCCTCTCTCTTGCTCTCTCCTCTCTCTCTCTCCTCTTCGTACTCAGTACTCACATTACGTTATCTCCTTGTCACCCTTGAAAGTCTTTGTAATGCCAGTGACCAGCCAGCCATTTTGTAAGAGTTCAGGACAGCAGGATTGTGGCAATTTTATTCTATTTGCTTGTACATAGAAATGGTCTTTACGGACCGTGCTACTTTCTTGAGGTCGTGGTCCTCACAAGCTCTGTGGGTACTTGTTCAAGTACAATGTGTCCCACCAATGCAGTGAATCTAGCCCCAGAGGCTGTCAATATGTATCTGTCTGCACTGTGAGCCATTTTCTTATCAAGTCCCTTGCCCCAATTGGACAAACCCTTTTCAATGTCCCAACTCAGTGTGATGCCAGAACTACCCTCTCGGCCTCCTATGGCCACATCAAAGAGGACTTTGCCCAAAGTCTGCGAGACTGACTCTGCAGATGAGCAAGTCTACTTTTGTACAAGGTCACTGCTCTGTTCAGGTGCAGCTCCCAGTTCAGTTTGGGGTTTTGCAGTAACATTCCTGACATGTCTGTACGAAAAGCAGGTTACCTCGCTCTGTAACAGAATGTCCATCCTAAGGTTTGCAACAGATTTGAATGTTGTCATAATGCATTTGTCCCATCACCTCTGCAGTTTACAAACAGCAAATGCATCTACTTAAGAGTGTTGAGATGCCTTTCTAGAACTATCTGTATTTTTTACTGTCACACAATTCATACTACATATCTGTATCTCTCTTCCTCTCACATTTATATACACATTAACATTTGCTCACATGTAATGCATGTCCATATCATAATATTTTAACTTGTATTTATAACTGAAATCTGTTTGGTTTTCTTTAATATGTACAATCTAAGGTCACTTCCACAACACACACGTGTACAAGCAGCTTAAAGCTGGTAATGGTGTAAACCTACTGATCAGTTCATTACTGGGCACTCATTATTTGTCTCTCACCACAGGAGCCTCGAGCAGTGGAAGGAGGCTGAGAATCCACAAAGTTGAACCATGGTGAGATCCTTAATAAAACACAAAGTGTACTATAGGCCAAGATTCACACCTCATAAATAAAGATGGCAACTTTGTTCTGTTAAATCCTGTTCTGCAGGTGAAATGAAGACTGATGCCTGAAATAAGGACACAGCAGCAGGAGGCCCAGTGACGGCACTGCAATGAGACCAGGTTTGTCTACATGTATGTTTTTCTTCAGTTTGTCATTCAGACATGGCTGAGAAGATCTGACAATGAAATATGTTTTTGTTTTTTTACCTAAGCCCTTTTACAACATTGTTTGTACCCCCATCCTAACCGTTCCAAGCACAACAGTGGTTTCGCTTCTGAATCTCCTAGTCAACATGAATGGGACTCAAGCAAGCAAAATTACGAGGCTCTAAAACCCCTACAAACCCTCGATCTGAAAATGGGACACCCACATGTTAGTCGGTAGAATGATCATGTAGAAGGACAACGAAAAGAAATATAGCCAATCATGTCTGGTTTTTATGCTATAGCATAGTTTTGATCTTGTTCTGATCTGCGTATTCTTGTGCCTGCATGGTAAAAGCAGGAAGTAACTCACTTAGTTTGATTAGGCGCTTACACTACTGCAATTTGTTTATTAGCAAGAAAAAGTTAACTGCTATTTATCTGCCGTATCTACCGTGTTGTTTGCTCAGTGTTTTCTCTCTCTCTCTCTCTCATCTTCTCAATTATCTCACAAAATAATCTAATAGTCTAATCTTTGTTTGACAGAGCTGCGTGGTTGTGATGTAGATGCAGTACCAGGAGGCGTCCGGCAGAGGACCAGCAGTCCGGAGGACAGACTATTTTCAAGTTG
>OMOW01109495.1:7764-24870 GCA_900312555.1 Lamprogrammus exutus
AAAAAAAAAAAAAAAGCTGGGTTATGAGACCTTTGAAAAATATTTTTTTTTATTTGGTCTTTTTATTGATTTACGTCTCTTTTTTTTTTTTTTTACATAAACACAAAATCCCTATGAACAGATCTTTAAATGCAAATTTAAATACCATTGTTCCTCTGCCTTTGATTTTCCTTCCAGACTTGGTGACTGCTGGTTTCAGGTCAGCTGATTCATCTTTTTCAGCCCTGAAAAAAAATCAAATTACATCTTAATTAGATGCTCAATATTCAATATGCAAGCCACAGCAATGTCAACAAACAGCCAATACAGCAGAACCGCAGCACTCACACGTCTGTTTTATCTTCCTGTGATGGCATGTCTCGTCGCAGGAGGAAGCGGTTCTCTGGCACGGGTGGGATTTCCTCTGGCCTCACCACAGGCTTCTCTCTCTTCCCGCCCTGCTCCTTCTCTCCGTCACCATCACCCTCACCCTCAACCTTCTCTCGTTCGACAGGACTGTGAGAGCAGCAATGACAACACCACGGAAAACATTATTTTGCTCTTTAATTGACGGAGGCAACTGTGATCATACACATTTGCGTAAGTGTGAAGATTCATTTCAGCAAAACGTTACCTTTGCTTGGCAGGGAGAACATCAGCCTTCTTCCCCCGTTTTGATGCTCTCCTTTTCTTTTTTGACCGTTTACTTTTCGCATGTCTCTTCTGCATACGATGTTTCTGCTTTTCATCAGATTCACTTTCAGATTCCATTGAAGAGAAGGACGACTCTTGAGAATTGAGGGATGAATCGGCAGAGTGTGAAGTTCTTTTCCTCTTGCCTTCAAGTACTGAAATAATAAATATGAAGAAAACGAAAGATGTGAATTTTTATGACTTTTTTAATTCGTTCTATCGCAGATTGTCTTAATTCTAACTAATTCCATGATCTCAAATATCAATGATACATACATAACTGATATATGCAGTGTAAGAAAGAGATAAAATAAGGTTCAAATGCCTCTTGTCCTTATATAGCTATAACAAAGGCTTCATTTTGTTCTTGGCGGTATTTTGGGGCAATAAAAGCCAGCCTGAATTTGACACAGCTCACATTGCTGATCCTCGTTAAACCACAGATTGGTTTACAAGCCCCCATCCTAATGCCAGTGGGGGAAAACGCTGGCACTGAAATGTCAACCTCTTACTAAATGAACACAAAGCTGACCCAGTTACAACGGCAGGCACACGTTCTTCTGCACATGGAACCAAAATAAAAGAGAATATAAAAAGGTAAACAAGCTTATTTATATCATCTATAGAAGGCAATTTTACAGTTTTAAGCAAGCAGCATGGATTTAAGAGAAAATAAGGTTGAACTTACCGTCATTAGCAGACTTGGTGAAGAGCTGCCCGCAGTCCACCACTCTCACATCAGCGTAGGGTCTGCTGGCTGAATCCGTCTTCAGCCCCTCAATCTTCTTTATGACTTCAAAGCCGGAAGTGACAAGACCAAAGACGACATGGACGCTGCAAAGACGAAAAAACATTGCTCTGAAATTCTCAAACGTAAGATGACCTATGCATCAGTCACATTATTTCACAATTTTAGGGATTCTCTGAGGAGAGAATGAAAGCAATAAGGGTCACTGTTAACTGTGAGAACCGGTTGGTGCATCATCTGTAACCAATGTGACAGCAGAATGTGGTCTGACTTACCCATCTAGATGCGGTGCCATCTTAGTTGTGCTGTTTGTGGAAAATCCAGAAATTGGTCAAAGGAGAGGGGTCCACCAAGGGCAGAGGTGGGGACATGAAACAGAAAAAAGGGAGGAGAAGAATGAGAATAAGCAGACATCTTCTATCAAGTGCAGGTCCTACCGTAGGAAACACTAGGATTTAGTGTAGAGGGGAAAATTAGACCCATCTCTCATTTATACATAATTACTTATCAAATTAAAACACTTGAAATTGACTGTTGAAGTATAATTAAATACAGTAGCAAACAGGGAATCCCTTAAAACAACAACAGGCAATGGGCAATTACATAATAATCCTTGGATTATAAAAGGACCAGCGTCTATCGACATATCTGCCTTGATGTTTTTAGTCTTGGATGACACTGATAGCTTATGGTGACTGTTGCAGTGGTAAAAGAAGTCTACAAAGTTGTCACATCAAACCACCTTGAATACCATTCAAATTTGTCCACAATAATCACCATAATCTGCAAACTGTTTGCAAACCACTGAATGATAAAAAACAATCAGGAGAGAGAGAAACACAGCCTTGGAGACACTTTACCTTGGAAGAGCAGGATGCTAGAGTTTCTGTAAATTTTACACAAAAACGGCAAGAGAAAAAAAGTAACACATTTGTAGGTAAAAAAGGAACGCATCCAAGTTTCTCTGCACTTTGAAATCTAACTGCACACAGAGAGGGGTTTGCTGACGGTCACACTGAACGATAAATTCTACAATACAGATTTAAGACACAGGAAATGGACAAAAAGCAACAAAAGAAATCTTCAGAGTCTGACTCTCATGCACATAGGTAAAAAAAACTAAATACACGTGACCTTTGTAGGTAAACAGTGCAGCTTTTGACAGGCAGATAGTGATTTGATTTACTGGATGTACTGACATGAAGAACTGCGAACCGTTCGTGTCCTTCCCGCGATTGGCCATCGACAGCAGGAACGCTTTGTCGTGCTTGAGAGTGAAGTTTTCATCTGTAGGGAGCAGAGGAAGAGCAGGTGAAGTCTCAGAGCCTCAGTGTCCTCTGATGAGTGGTAACGGAAATGTTCAGGTGTGGACAAGAAAAATCATCAATATTTCAATCCATCAAGCGTCACAATTGCCTCACCAATCCAACTGTAATGTTTTTGAAAGATTGCATGAATTGTTTGGTGAAATATTTATTTTAGTAGACTTTTAAAAGCAACAGACTTGTGGTTTTGCATGTTTTAGGCCATTAACTACAAATCACATGCATTCTATATTTTTGATTATGCTTTTATGGACCGTATAAAATACCTATAGCTTGATTGAAATCAACCAAAGCTTAACTTTGTCACTTTGAGAATTCTGACATAAAGGCAACTAAAAGCTCACTGTGGTGGATTTAACTGCAAACATTTCAGGTAAATAGTAAATTATTCTACATACTAAATATGTCTGTTTTGTAGTTACAGCTGTATAGTGATTTATAGTTAAAGCGCTATTGTGCAAAATCACAGGAAAGATTATTTAATTGTTTCAATCAGACATGAAGCACACTACATTATAATCCATTTGAATACTTCATACACTACATATACAAGAAGGTAAATCTAAACTGATTTTAGTCATGCATTGAAAATAAGACATTAAGTTATTTTGGTATATGAAAATCACTAAATAAAGAAAAGGCTTCCAAATACCTACATTACAAATATGTTTTTACTTTTTCATTACCCTTTTAAGGAAAATATATATGCAATAAAATTTATGTGGAAACCATATCAAACTAGTCATGTCACTTGGCTAAATATTTAATTTTCACATCGACCCTCAATGCAGTCTTCATACTGAGCTGGGAAACAGTATGTCCTACATGTCACGACCGTCATGTAAGCATACTACAGCTATAAATAACGCACAGAAAACATACAAAGTAATATGAGCAGCCCGGGGCTTTGAGGGGTCTAGCGGGGCAGCGGTATGAACGGAAAATCCTGTAGGATCCCTAATATTCATCAGCACCTTTGCAAACATTTGCGCCTTTCTTTTTTGGGAAACAGACTGAGGAGGGTTGTGGGGACAATGTTGACATGGTGTTACTGAGCTGTGTACATCTCTTACCTTCTCATTTTGCAAAAGACCACTCTATAAATAAAAGAATATGTTGAAAATTTTAGGCAGGAAGATTGGAGCTTTCAATAAAGAGAATGCCTACTCTCCATGCTGATTTGATAAAGCCCACTACTGTGACTAAATAGAAGACAGCACTATAAAATGGAAAGTGAAGGTCAGCGGAGTCATACATAAGTCAATTCACAACAGACCCACAATAGGCACATGCAATGTTACTTTCATGCAAAAGCAGCTACGCTGCAGGATCATAAGTACTCAGGTACACATTTATGAGACATCAACAATTTACTGTGTATTAGATAATTTGATTTACCTTCAAAGTAGCCACCATAAATGGACTCTCCTCCTCGTCCATTTCCTGTAGAGATTAATAAGGACAAACGACTGAAAACACTGTTTTGCTTGCACAATAATACTGCCTCATCAGTATTTTGGAGAAAAATGAAAAGTTCAGGGATGCAGAAATAGATGTTAGGTGTATTTGGGTCAAACTACCACAACGAAGCCAATGTGTGAATTTAAGAGTACATTCTTCCATTTCTATCCTTACTGTAATCATTATCATTAACTGTTGCCTTCCTGCAAGTTGTGAAGTCACGGTGAAAGAAACATTTTCCGCTGAAAAGAGCATTTTGTTCCACCTAAAAACAAAGCAGGTGCAGCATGTTTCCAAAGCATGCTGATCTTGCTGTTGCCCCTCACTGGCATTCAAGTAAAAATGCTACCAGCAGTTTGAAAAAGTAGAAAGTGTTTGGGTCATCAAAACTATGGAACACCATACAAACTATCATTACAGACTTTATCTTGTTCTTAACACTGTTTTTATGAGAGATGAAAATCAGCCATCTACTGTGCATTGTCCCTGCTAAATAGACTGTTAAATATATAAACACAGGCTAAAGAGGTGAATTTAGTAAACTCACAATGCCAGAGTCAAAATAGAGACGTTATTACCTTCAGTGAAGTCACCTCCCTGGATCATAAAGTTCTTTACAACTCTGTGAAATGTGGAGCCTTTGAAGCAAAGTTTTTTCCCTGTGATTTTACCAGTTCCCCTTTCACCTGCAAACAGATGTAGGTTAACTCAGCTTGCAACAGAACAAATTAAACTTGCATTTATATACTATACATTGCCTATACATGTCGAGGCAATGAAACCACAGGTAGGGCAGGAGGGTTTCATAAACTAGATGCTGTTATTGCACTTATTAAAATGTAAAAATATGACACGTTTCCCATGTCTGTCTCTAACAATGCATATTTTGAGGCTGCTCCTGATACAGTTACAGATTACAGATCTCTCTAGATACAAGAAATTCCAATCCACCGCATGTAAGTGAGCTAGGTCCACCTGGATTCCACGATCTCGCTGATACACAGAGAAGTGAACTCAAGAGGTCTCATGAGATGTGTTGATGTGTGTTCGGCTGCTTTCAGAGGACAGAGGACTGGCTGTGTAGCTTGGGCAGCTTAGATTGCTAATCTTCTAGTGTTTTACCTCACTGGCCCCGGCATTGTTCAGGGTTTGGTTTCCCGTGGCCTGAGCGGAGCGCCTCCCAAAAGAACACATTAGAACCTTTGATAAAACCACTGCAAACTGCCCAGGTGAATGGTGTGTATTCGTTATGCTATGTTGTGTGTCTCCGTCAGTATGTTTATGCAAGTTTAGGAAGCGGTACAGACAGATTAGACATCTCCCGTGTCTGCCCTTGAAAGCGACGCAGTCCCATCGGCCAGGTGGGGTGAAAAATGAGAGGGGGGATCGATTTGCCATCCGTTTGCAGATTAACGACCCTTTCTGGGCAGACCACCACAACTACAGGACACTTTGTTCTGCCCAGTGGAATGAGCTAAGGGACACCGAGCAGGATCCTCTATCCATCCAGTGACTCCCTCCGTCAGCAGACCATTTATACTACAGAGGATCCTTTCCTCATGAAGTTATGTGAACAACAGGGCTGTGGGATTGTAGTGCTGCAGCTCTTATATACTTATTAAAAGTATGAGTCTCTCCCTCATTTTTTAATTCACAGGAAAGACACAATGAGGATTAGAGAGAAAGGAATGTGAAATGTAACCAGGTTCCCAGAGAAGATTCATACATAGAACATGATAACGTTATCTACCTACGTTCTTCAGCCATTTGAGCTCCAAGGACATGTCCAACATTTTTGCTTTCATAGAGAAGTAAACAATTTTCAGCTGTCAGTGGACTTGTAAAGTAGCAAACAGGCCAGCAAAAGCAGATTTAGTTCACGTTAAGCACTCAAACAGGTACGTAATTCTCTTGGCTTTGTGCCATTGAGTAATTACTCACCAGTGCACAAGCAGAGAAAGTTTTTGCTCGTCTTTGGACAAATATCTGAAAAAAGCTGAAAGACAATTCGCCCAACTGCAAGAAGAAGAAGAAAAAGGAAAAACAAATTGAATAACACGTCTTCAATATGAAACCTGTGACAACACAACTAAAAACATACATTTGATTGGATAGGTCAAGGACACAACTAAGAGTTAAACACGAGTTTACGCCGCTTGCTCTAATGCTGATGTTATTACACCACACACCATTTACTGGTTTCCAACACATCATTAAAAAGAACCCTATGGTGAAACGCAGACATTGTAAATACTTTGGCCAGTAGCACGTAGAAACATTTTAGGAGTGAGCTGGGGCGTTCATTTAATCTCTTCCTGCCCAAATATAAAGTAGTTGCATTTTTTTAACCTGAGGCCACAAAACTGTCAACAAAGTACAACTGTACAAGGTTAAGGGTACAAAAAAATACGTAACATTAGTGCCCTTTTACAACAACTAAACTAATGTGCAACTATGTGTGCCACTTTCATTTATATGCAAGCAAAAGAAAGTCCTTCAAAGGCTACAAGGGGTACAGTCACAAACTTCTACATAGACTTTTTTTTCAGTTTTAAGATTTAATGTGAAGCTTAACGCACAGCTGTAGAAACCCCTAATAATCCTTACACATTAGTATATTTTACTTAATTTTAAAATCTCTTACCTGGGTCCCGGTTAAGCTCTACATCAAAGTAACACTGAGGGCGGTCTTTCACCCCCATCGTGATGAAAGTCGGTGACCTAAAAAGGTAGAAAAAGTGTACAAACTGAGGCAACTAGTATCAACGTCTGTCTCCTCCTGAAGCAGCAGTGTCCACCCTGTTCAATTCCCGTTTTGTCCCTTAAGGAAGAGCATATTAGGAAGAGAGTGACTTGGAAAACCCTGACTAAAGGACAGCGAGGGAGGAGAGAGAATGAGGGGGGAGGAGAGAGAGTAGTCTATGGGGAAATACCGGCTATGCAAATCCAAGCACCACACTGCACGTTTTACTCTCTCTCCACTCCACTTAAGAGATATTGTGTCCGGCAGAGAGGTCACAAACTGGAAACCGCTAAAATTGAGTTTGGCAATAAGTTTTTCTAACAAAATACCATATCATAAAACACAAGGTGGTAGCAATTACCACAAATTCTACATTGCTCATTGTGCTGACATGTTTGAGTTGGTACCTTACCATTGAGAATCAAAAGAAAATACAGGACTGGATTTCATTCCTTGACAACTTACACGGTTCACTTACAGCATGTACGTACATCTGTCAAATGTACCACACAGTGAGCAGTGTGAGACGGGTACAAGAAAGAAATGACTAAAACCGCTATGTTAATTTGGCCTTGGTGAAGTAACAGCTGTCAATGTGCACCTGCTATGGAACAGCTCGCTCTGCTCGGAACACAGATCGCCCTCTGTGACTTTCTGCTCGTGCAACACAGGGCTCAGAGCCTGATGAATAAGCAAACTGCTGAGGTACAACTTGGGATTCTCAAGGTTATGGTCTGGGTTTGTGATTTAGAAGCGTTGTCATCTGATCTATTGAACGTCTAATTTATTTAATGTTGTATAACACATTTTGCTGTCCCAGGGAATTCCTACATCTGTATACATATCTACTTATTTGTAAAGTACATATAATACAAATAATGTTTGGAATTCGAAATATCTGCAATTCATTTTTGATGATACAGCCTCAGGCACAAATGTAGTGAAGAGAAACATCCATTATTGTCTTCTGACAGAAAATTACTCAACAAAAATATTAATCATCAATCAATTGTAGTCGCTAGTCACTTATCAAGTAAACAGATCATCATCATAAGAACGTAAATTACATACAACTGTGCTTTTTCAAACAATTGTTAATAGTTGTTAATGACTTTACTTTGGACTCTGGAAATTTGTCTCTTGTGACGTTAGCCTCCATTTTTGACACCTTCTAAACACAATATACAATATAAACTATAAAATAAAAACTGTTCGTAGGCCCCATCAAACCAGGAAAGCGCTGCATAAGTCATATCAGATTACAAAGCTTCACTAGAGTGGATACACTGAGCTTGACATTGACAGCCTGTAAAAACTGCTAAATATAGATAACAATAAACCGGCTGCATGTTTAGAACTCATAACTACAGCTGACCCAAATGTGCATGAGGTAACATTACGGGTTACATCTGCGTGCAGTCCTAGAAGCAACGCAGACCGTATTTCCTGAAGTTCTCTATTAATTAATATAGGATTAAAAAGTTGCTAATATGGTCAGCACAAATCCAACAGGGACTAACGCTAGAGCTGAGGTATCATTAACCCGAGAATGTCTTAATGCGTGAAAAATAACACTGAATATACAACATAATTAACTCGCTTGGCTCAGTTTGATATTGATTTTTTTTAAAGCACTAATGCTCCAAATAACAAAACATAACCAATAGCCTCACTTCAAGCTAACTGCGAAGACTACATCAAGCTTTAGCTCTCCAAAATGGTCGCAAGTTAATGTTAGCTAGCTCGCTGCGTTACATTAAATATGTCGCGGAAACGCAAAAACTTCCACGTCCAATGATCTAATCTTAATTCAAGTTATCAAAAGTTGTAAATGACACGACTAACCTTTCCACCGTAGATAGTGGTGAGCTTGTCACTGACGGTCGACAGGTAGCTAAGGCTAAGTTCACTTTTTAGCTAACGTGAGGGATGGTGCACTGCAAATACACTCTCAATACGTTTGTCCCTTTCGAGTTGCCGTACGGGATTTGTTGTGTTTTGTAGTACCAGGAAGAATATTGGAAGTTAGCTGGTTGGCTAATCCATATGTTTTACTAACGCAAATGTTACTGCTGCCTATATAGTTATACAGTATATATCGTTAATATTAGAAAGTACGAGTTCGCATTTGTACTTCGCACTAGAAGCTGGCGATAGCTACACGCTGGGACTGTATTTATTAAATATGATGCTGTAGTCTGTCGGATAGCCTACAGTAGCTAAGTTCCAAACAGAGGCAGCATGAATAACATAATTATGAGGTAAGGAGTAATAAACTATGTAGCGTGGTTATTATACGTGTATTACTGGTATTAGACGACATCCTCTTTCCAACGAATAACTTAAAGTGATACTAACTGAAAAAAATCCCCAGACAAACTGTTTTCAAATCTACAAATCCTGATTAATACCGATTTTCTAATGTTGCTTATTTACTTATTATAGGCAGTGTGTTCTCCATGGGCCCAGTGGATCATGTCTCTGATCCTGTTTGCCTTTGTGGTTCGGGTCAGGGATGGACTCCCTCTGTCAGCCTCCACAGACTTTGAACACCAGAAAGAGCTTCAGGAGAGGAAACATCAGCTCAGGACCATCAGCAAGGCACTGGCCCTCTTCCCTGAGAGAGGAACTGTCAAGGGCCAGGAGCTCAACATTTAGTAAGGATTCAGAAAACAAGTAGCAGCACAAACCCAAATCCCTCATTTTAATTTTTGAAATCTCATTAAGATGGTGTAATGTATTTCAGTGTGTGTGGTGACAGATTTCAGATGCAGAGGATGGACATAATGCTCTCCATCTGGTCAGCGGTCAAGCTGTGTCCAACCGTTTGTTTACTAAACACCTTTTCTCCTCTCACCTGCTCAGCTTCATCTCCTCGGAGGGTGTATCCTACATGACCGTGTGCCACTGCAGCCTTCCTGTGGCTAAAGCCTTCTGCTTCCTGGAAGATCTGCGCTGGGAATTCACAGCATGCTTCAATAGCACTGTCATTGCCTTGGCAGACAGGCCGTATCCATTTTTGGAATTTGGTGAGCAAGGAGAGAAATTGTTTTACTGATGTACCAGCACCATAGGTTTGCTGTTGGGATATTGCTGTAAATCACTATATACAATTCCTTGCTGCCTATTGATAGATGGCACCATTCAGAAGTTGAAGCAGCAGTACAATCACAGTGGTGGTCCGGCCCTGGAGGTCACATTGGCAGAGGTCAAGGAGGATCTGAAAATCCATCCCCCTAAAGTAATAACATTAGAGGAGATGGAGCTAACCAATGGGATTGCTAACGGGCATATGGAGCAAGCTCCTGGCTATGGTAAGATTTGACATATACAACCACATACCTTTGCAGAACCCAAAGTTTTATCTGTAGGTTGATTGATTCATACTGAAGTCCAGAAATGGTGAAGGTCAACAATGTTTTATTACTTTGATACTATGTTTACTTTTTTTTAAAAGGTCAGAATCTAAGACTCGAACCAGTGACAGCAGCAGGAATCCTCTCTCTGGTCCTTAACATTATGTGTGCATCTTTGAATGTCATCCGTGGCGTGCACCTCATTGAGTACACATTCCAGGTATGGCCAGTGCCACATAGCCAAAGACATCGTCCCCCTTGTGTGTATTTGTGTAGAATCTGAAATAAATTCACTACATTTTACATTTCTATCCCTTCTCTGTACACAGGATGATTATGAGGGAATATGGAACGTTGTGGCGTTTCTTCTGGCATTTGTCTGCTGCGTGTCTCAGGTACAGCACGTGCACACATTCTCTTTGTAAACTGAACATAAATTCAACCCTGTAAACTCTAATCCGACCCTGCTCGATGTAAATAATCTCGGTTTGCCCACAGTGCCACCTTTATCTGTTCCATTCATCTTCGAAGAAGCTGAAGTCCTTCACTCTGTTGAGTGTGATCGTGCTATGCAACTCCTACCTGCTTGGTTTGAGGAACGTGTGGCAGCTTGTGTTCCATATTTTTGTTGCTTCCCTCTCCACCTTCCTCATCCTCACTCGTAAACTCCAAGACAGAACCAATGACTGTGGGGTCTGAGGAACACAGGACGGGTTTTCCCGGCTCTTTGTGGCCTGGGTCTCCAGGCTGCAGAGCAGGTACGAACAACAAGGGGCAGCAAATGGCTTCATGAAGAAAACCTGTGGATTTAAGTAAGTAATCTTGTGTCATCATTGAAAACTGAATTGATTATTAGTTAATACTCACATGTGTACAGGAGGTGATTGCAGTTTGTAAAGACTGTATTGTGAAATGCAGCTCTGGTTGATGCCGAATCTTCCAAAAAATACCTGGATAACAGAAAAGTTTGGGATGTGGTTAAAGGTAATTTAAACTATTTAAAGTGATCAGTCTCAGTCAGGTTATTATTTCATTCTCATTTTCATTCATTTCATTAGGGCTCAGAAAATAACAAATCTTTACCGTCCAGTTCAAAAACTCTTCAAATGAAGCTGAGGCATTGTTTGTTTACCATCAAAGTTGACCAAAGTTTCTCATGTAGTAAAATGATTGATGAAGCCGTCCATGTGAACAATTTTATAAGGATGAGGAATTTCTCTCATTCAACTCAGTGTTATTTTTGCGACCACTGATTCTCTGCATAAAGTAATCAGAGTGGATTTTATAGTGCTCGGTGAGGGTTTGTAATTGTGCGAGAGATAAGACTTAACTGTACTTAATAGACGTACTGATTAGCTGATAATTAGGTAGTTGATCGCTCATTGGTGCAGTGTGATGCTTATGGTGTGTACATAGGTAAAGGCATTTTGATTGAAGGCAAATAACAGTCGAATTGTGTGACTAGAGGATAAATGTAAAGCTCGGGGGTTGTTTCCTGCCTTATCATGTGACAATGCAAATATAGTGTAGTTGATTGTTTAACGATGTCGTCTCATATAGTGTATAACTACCTAAGGGCTCCGTCATGACTACGTAGAAACACTAAACTGAGGGGGAAATGGTCAAGTAAAGCATTGTTTTGTTATTATTTTTAAGCATTCGCTATTTTCAAAGTGATTTTTGCTCAGAAAAGAGCATTGATCATTCTTAAGCCTTTCATGTACGATGCAGGTATTTCCATTTATCTTTCCATTTGTTGCTACTGATTCTTAGCACTGTCCGACTTTATCCTGTGGCTAAATGTAAGGAAGCACTGATTTGTTGTGATGAATGGAAAAAGCCTATAATAACTGCACTACTATTAGCCCGGGAATGTTTTTGTTTTGGGTATTGCAAGTATTGTTGAATGTGCGACATATCAGGCTCAGCTAAAGTGATTTTATATCCTAAGGTTTTTTGGGTTGATTTGTAATATGCTCCTGGTTTTGGTTTATTATAGATCTCAGATCATATAAATCATATGGTTATTATAATCCATGTTTGAGTATACCACACATCGACACAATAGTGCTGCTATATATCTTAGCTATGTGCTAAATTTAGTTTACTTTTTGAAACATTTTGTGTAGTTAGCTGCTTAAATATTAAGTAATTGTTGCACTTGATTGCTAGAGAGGGATATCGTTTAAATCCTAGTTAACAGTCGGGTTTGGTTTTAAACAAATAGACTTGTTGCTGCAGTGGAAGTGTGTAAAATCTGCCCTTTTCATACACTAATACATTCTATAGAGAAAGTTAAAGGATTTATTTAACAGGCGGCTGTACATCTCATGAGACAATCCAGAAGTTAGACACATCCTTCACTATAACGCACCGCACGTTTAGGAATCCACTTTGAGCCTGTAGTTTACACTTCATGTGTTTTTCACTGGAATTGAAGAGTGGTGACAGAATTTGTGAGCTAAACCTAACCCACTGAATCAGTTTTACCATTACATTAGTGATAATAGGCAAACAATGATGCAATGTAGCAAATAACTGAAAGAATATTACTTTAATTGATGCCACAAAAATCACAAATCTAGTCATCTGCTGACAACACAGTCGACATTTTATTCAAAATATTTTGTGCTCAATTACTTTAAACCTTATACAGTTTATGCTTTCATCCATATGGCTGAGGATGAAATCTTGTTTAAATGAGATTTGTATTGACAGGGTTCACTTAAACCCTAAGACGGATGATTTCATAATTGTTCAGATAAAAATTGTACATTTTTTAACGATTTCTTCTGCTGCATGATACTTTGTCTGTATCAGAACATTGGACTTTGATGCGCTAATATTTTTGATACAAAGGAGATTTGACAAACTCACTATGGCCACTGTAGACTGCAGGAAATGCAGGATTATTTTGTTGACCAAACGAAAAGTAAATGTTGCCATAAATGTTTTAAAGATGAAGAACCAAATGTTGTGGGGGGGATATGAAGGATGACTGTGTGTTGACCTGGTTTACCATACAGTAGAATTTCACTGTACTGAGTATTCATATCTTAATAGTTTTATTCAATCGGCATCCAAACTCGCAGGTCTAAACTGAATACAATGAACAGTTTTGAGATCATTTAGGGTCAGAAGGTCAACCTGAACTATTTCTCCTAATATGTCCGTTTTAGTTCAATCGAAGGAAGGAAGTCTTTTGTCACATGAGGTTAATTCAGTGGAAATTAAATGTAACAGTGTGATACACATGACTGCCAAATACTCTGATTACAGGGCTTTGTGTTTTTCTGTTGTGGTTAAACTGATATTTCATTAATAAAGTCTTTTGGAGATCTTTGATTTGTGTGTGGAATGAATTGGTGTTACCGTCACTCTCAGCAGTGATAGGACAATACAGACAGATCACAGATTCAATAAATCAAGGATTAGAAACACCATCTCCTCAAATAAAAAAAGATAAACCTGGACCTCAAATGAAAATTCAATGCTGTATTTTTCTATCCTGACACTAGGTGGAGCTTTTACGCCACTTAGCAGTCCTGCTTTCCATTGGATGTAGCGTCATTGTCAAACGCCATCACCTCACAGACGCTCACTTAGTTGTATTGTTTGGTATAAAGCATTGAAACAAAGTGTTGTTTCTGCAGTTTTACGCTTACTGAGAGAGAAAGGTCGAGGTTGAAACAATTACAGCCCCTCTTTCAGAGCTCATTAGTAATCCACACATGCATCAGTCCCGGTACAATGCATATAAATTTGACTTCAGATGTGTCCCTCATTTACAGGGATTAACGTCTGTTATCCTAATTGGCAGAAGCTCCTGCTGTTTGAAAGCTGCTTTCTCTCCTGTAACAAACAGGCTTAGCAGCTTGGGTGGTCCAGCTGAAATGTTAACAGACTTTATGGCTCACATTTCTTGCGTCCTCTGCTCGGAATAGCTGATGTTATTCATAAATGTTTGTCTTATCGGCTATGAGAAATAATAGAATGCACACCAATCAATTTTAAAACGTACTATCTCTGCAGCACTATACAGTATATTCTATATGATCTTAAATCATCAGTAGTTAATGATATACTCAAATTCTTAGCAGAAAGAAGACATGAGTAAAGAAAGGAGTAATGGTTGAAAAGGGAAGGATGACAAAATAAATAGGGAATGATGGAGGGAAAGAAACAAAGGACAGAAAAAAATTATACAGAAGAAACAAGGGAAGGTAGGAAATAGATAGGATATAAAGACTCAAAGAAGACAAGTAGGAAAGAAAGATGCAGTGGAAATAGAGCGGAGGGAGGAAAAAGAAGGTAGACCAGAACAGAGTAGGAAGGAAGGAAGGAAATAGGATAGGAAAAAACAAACAAGATGAATGAGTAAGGGAAGAGGAAGGAAAGAAATATGTAGGGAGGAAAGAAGGAAGGAAGGAGGGAAGAAAAAAGAAGGCACGCCAGAGGAAAGGAGGAAGGAAGAAACGAGATGAGCAATAAGAAAAGAGATGAAATGAGAGAGAAAGAATGACAAAAGGAAGCAAAGAAGGGTGGAATGAAGGAAAGAACTTAAAAGAGGAACTCCACTCTTGAGTGTGGAGCAAAGATAGATTCACGTTGTACTGTACGAGCACCTCAGACCTGTAACCAAGCAGAGTGGCGTTTTGAGGGCTTCATTTATGTTGTCAACGCTGCTGACTGACAGGCAGAGATGTTCTCTTCCAGCCTCTTCAGTCACACTCGGAGTGATCTTGCAGTAAAGCTGACCTGTGGTTGCTTTATGAGTCTTGCAGAATAAGAAGCAGAGGCTACTGACAATAAGAGGTCACGGGCCTGAATATGACCGAGTGGAGCCAGAACCCACTCGCGAGCCATTCATATTCAGAAGGTCAAAGCTTTTCTCTGTGTGATATTTTATCGAAATGGCTTCAGCGGTGTGAAATCATCTGGAGCTGAGATGGATTTAATCAAGGTGAATCACTCTGGCACTGTCAGCCCACTCCTATCTGTTCAGTCTTCGCCTCGGGTTCAGTGCCCATGCCGCACGCTGGCCGCCTGCACTCATTTAAAAAGGGTCGTTCATCTTTCATTCATTCTTCCGGGCACCGTGAGTGTGGCAGCCGCTCTGTATCAGAAAATGCTCAGTTACCACCTAGATCAAAGGGGCGATTGTCTTAGTCTGTCTACTCACGGACCCCCAGACCTTGGGGTTTTGTCCCTTAAACGTATACAATAACTGTTAATACTCATTCTTATTGGCTCAATTAAACCAATGTACAGAAAGACAAGAGAGCTCAAAAGACAAACTTACAAAGTTCTCCTGCTGCTATCAGGACAATGTTATGGTTTTATCTAACTTGGAAAATAAAGTAGGATTAGGATCATACCTGGAACTATCTGGATTAAAGAAACCCCTTTGGATACTAAATAAGGACTCAACTTGGACTTTGATTTTTTATTTGTTTTTGCCAAAGCAGAATGTTTTTTCTATCCTCGCTGCAGACGAGTGGGATTTGTAAGCAAAGGGCCTCATGAATTTTTCCGCTGTTGCCCAGTAATCCAATGCTAAACATGCCCTTTATTAATTCAGCCTCAATCCTGAGAGGCTACAGTCAAACAAAGCCATCCACTGGACTGTGCAGTTGAACGAGAATTCAACTCTGCAACAGTCGAATTCTGAGTCTCAGTTCTACCTGACATTTTCCTACCTGAATGAATGGGATGAGTTGTCTTCTAAATGTAATAAATTACAGTATATTGATAGATAAAGTTGATTTTGTCCATTCTCTCTAACAACATTTTTGAATGTTTTTAAAATGTATGTTCTCTACTTTGTTATTCAGTTTATTCAGTTCACATTCCATGTAACGATCATGCTCTCTGTAACTGTGTCATTTCATTTTTCTGTTCTGTTTACAGTCTGTAATGTTTCCTTTAAAAACAATACTTCCATAATTCAGTTTCATGACTTTTATTCATTCAGCTCACAGAGATGCTGCTGCCTGAAATTGAGTCTTCTATTAGTCAAAGGCTAAGCATTCCAGTGAGAGTGATCTATAAAGCTCCTGCACTGGAGATGCATTAGCGATACAATAAGCCCAAAGCAAAGTCAAGGCTCTTTTCATAAGTCACTCACACGTCAGTATGTTAATACTCAGTCATATTTCATGGCTATTTTTCCCTGAGAAGTTCAAAGGGATACATTTTTTCAGTTTTGAAGGGATCCACTGTGTATCAAATATTTCAGTCATAACACATTCAGCACTACACATGTAACACATCTGCCATAAACAGCATTGAACAGTGAAATAATGACATATACAGTATTGTATTCTATAGCATTCTACAAATCTGCACGAGCTGCTTAGGGAGATATAACCATGAATGTGACAGTGAGCAGACTAAGATACATAATCAAAAGCAGTTAAATCACAAATATGTGTTTACTAACAAATTTACAGTTCTATTTGTCATCCTATGCTTATAGTAAAGGTCAGAAAAAGTTCTGAGAAACTTTATGCATGCTTGTGTGCTTACGTTCATGCCCTACTTTTCTCTGAACTTTGAGACAATGTATACCACAATAACAGATTTCCATCAAGTTATCTGCCACACCACCACAGTTTTAGAACCCTTAGTATATTGTATAGAAAATTGTTTAGCTATTGAATATACAGTATACAAGCTATGGTATGTTAGTCTGAAGGAGAACACTTTTGACCCGAGTACCAATATTGATTCAGTAAGCACTCAATATTAGATACCAAGCTGCCACAGTAGATGATGGAAGAGCAGCTAAAGGTCAGATTT